>CANYBF011369540.1:0-27342 GCA_948192965.1 Dalechampia spathulata | reverse complement strand
GGTGTATCAGGTGCCATAATTTTAGTTGATTCTGACGTTGACTCTACTTTACTTAATTCTATTTTACTTAATTGATCCTTTAATTTGTTTACAAAACTATTTTTTAATTCTGTTTGACTTGTGCTTGAAACTTGAAATGGTTTAAACATATGTGATTTTACTTTTTCTTTACCTTTCAATTTTACATCCTTTTCTTCTAATAAATTCTCTATCTTTTTTAATTTAGTATTTAAACAAATTAAACTTGCATTACTAAAATTATTTTGTTCTATAACTTTTTTATTCATATCGTTCTCATTTGCTATTTTATATGGTGCACATACAACTTCATTTTCCTGATATATAATTTTACTAATTGATTTAGGCGGGAAATCACTTTGAATTATTTTATCATTTACTATCCATTCTGGCCTTTTATCCCTAACAGTTATTGGGTTTAAACTTTTTGTTTTATTTAACTCAAACCATTCAAAAAATTTCATTTTTAGTCCACTATTTAAATATTCTTCTTTTAAATCCTCAAAATTATATTTTTTAACTATCTTATTTAGTTTACTCAAATTTTTTGTCTTTGTTATTTCTTTAATGAATTTTTCTTTCATTTTATCTTTACTAATTACATTTAATTCCCTATTTATATTATTTATGTTTTCTGTTATTGCCGATGCTGATGGTGATGATGGTTCTGCATGTTCATCCTGTTGTTTAAAATAATTTTCTACCGGATTATATACTGCTTGTGGTACTGATGAACTGTAATCTACGCCTTTCATTTTTAAATGTCTATTTAATTCTGAAATATCTGATGTGGAATATCTAGGTTTTACCAATGTTTGAATTACCGGTTTAGGTTCATTCTCCTTATAAGTTGCATAAATTACCGAAGGTAAATTAGATGCTCTACCTATATCCTCTGTTGTTACAAATGATGTTGATCCTGTATACCTAGAACTCATGCTTCTATTAAATTTTAATGAAACTTTACCATCCTCAAATTGTTCAATTTTACTTAAGTCCACATTAGGTTTTACTGTTTCTGGTTCTGGTGGAGGTGCTACTCCTTCTAATATCCATTCATCTGGTAACGTTATATTTTTCTATTGAATTGTTTTAGGAATTACCGTATTGGTTTTAGTTAAATCAGTTTGTAAGAATTTAGTTTCTCCTAAGCTCTTTTGCAATTTATATTTTACTCCAAATGCTGAATTCATTGCTTTATAATGAATTTTATATATTAATGCTATTGGTATAGATCCTTGTTTCATCTTATAATTATGAGTTTTTACTTCTAAAACAATACTTTCTAAAATATTTTTATCATTTAATGAAATTGTCATGTCTGGATATATATCAAATGATATGGGACCCTCACTTAAACTTGTTTCTATAGATCCTAACAGTGAATCTTGAAAAATTAAATGTCTTGCATCCCTTACTACAGCTAATATACTCGTGTTTAATCCCTCATGTGTTAATGGTTTTATACCAACTTGTATCATACCAATATGAATATACTTATACTTTTTATTCCTATGGTGCTGCAGTGTTTTAGATGATAAAAGCGTTATCCTTTCAAAAGGTTTACTCAATTGAAAATCTCTTTCTTCAGTTTTAATTATGTAATCCGTTTTGAAAATATTTAATTTTGGAATATCATATATCTGTTTTTTTTATCTACTTTAGGTATTTCCCAATCATCAATTGCTTTACAGAAATCTTCCAATATTAATTCATTTTTATTTATTATCTTTTTAATTTCAGATGAATCTGAGTCGTCCGATTTAACAGTACTAGATGATTTACATAAAAAAAGTCTCCATTTTTAATAATTAATGTCAATATTATTAATCTTCAAAAACTGGTCGTGGCCACTGCTCTCACTGCCCTAATTGCCTAACACGGCTCACACGGGACTTACATAGCATACCCAAAACCTTTTGCAGATTAATTATATTTTCACTAATTACTAATCATGAAATCTTTTTACTCATAAATATAAATTGATACTCATAAATTAAAATTTTTTTTAAAATTGATCATAGATGGATATTTATTAAATGCTGTGTATATGAGTATAATTCATCTGGTTGATTGATACGTATTCCATAAAGTTTTAATTTTTCTATAGCTTCATCTTCGTTGCTAACAAATATTTATTCACATATCATTTTTCATTTATCTAAAATAAATTTAAAATAAAATTAATAAAAAATCTTATGCTTTTTTGAATTAATAATTGAAAAAACTATGGCAGTATATGTCCTTATAAAAAAAAATTCATCGTTCATGTGTTTATTGAACTAAATACATTCATACGTTTTTATAGTAAAATTTAAGCATTAAAAGATTTGTTAAATTTATTTTAAATCAATTATCCAATATTTTTAAAAATGTAATCCTAAAAATAAACATTTGATATTTTATTTAATTATTTTAAATTTTAATTAGTAAAGGATTTTATATTAGTAAGGAGATGAAATGGGAGTTAAGATTACAGACTAAACTATTAATTTAATCAAATAAGTAAAGGATTAAAGCATGTTTTGAGATTACTTTTGAAGGTAATTACTAGTTTTTTTTTTGAATTTTTGATAGCTATGATAACTGTTGGACACGATCGATATATTTTTGAAAAGAAATACAAAAATGAGCAAAATAGACACAGAAATTTAATGTGCTTCATCCTTAATTTTGGGCTATGTTCATGGACAAAAACTCACAATAATTCTTCCACTATTACAAATAGTAGGTACATAAGGGATAAAATAAAATAGTGGCTCACAAGGTATTTCCTGATCTAAAATTAATAACATCACTATTTTCTCTCCCCAATCCTTTAATAAAAATTTCCTAAACTTCAAAGCATTTATTTTACTCTGGCTCTCTATATTTGTTTTGTGTTTTTGATGCGTTGTTGATTTTGTGATTTCGGGAGAAGGGGTTGAGTGCCTTTTATAGGCACTCCAAACCGTGTGGCCAGCTATTTTTCAATTCAACATCGAAGTTAGGTGCTGACTTTTCAAAAAGTAGCCAACTCTTTTATTCAACAAAAACAGCTTCAATTAAAATGGCCATCACTGGACTTATGGTGTGCTTCATGTTGAGTGATCTATTAACAAATAATTGATTTGAGATCAATGAGTAGTTATCAGAAATTTTATTAAAGTTTAAATTTTTAAATAGCCATTAAAAAAATTGATATAAATACTATCTTTTATATTATATTAATAATATTAACTTCATATTTTTTTCTTTTCTAAATATTCATTTTTCTTGTCTTTTCTTCTAAAACTCTATCAAATTTATTTTTATTATCTAAAACATTATTTGATTTTATTTATATTTAATTAATTTTAATTTATTAATGAAATCAATATTTATTATATGATTTTAGTCAAATAAAATGAAAAAACACATTTAATTATCATTTTATTTATTTTCAATAATAATTAAATAACACTTTAATTAATGGCTATCAAATAATAACTATTAGTTAACAAGAACAACTATGGAGTATAAACTGTTATTAATAATTTCATCACACAAGCCTTTGAGCCATTTTTGAAGCAATTAATCCTGATTTAAGTTTTTAATAGTTTATTTAATAGTTTTAAATATTAATTTAGTAAAATATTTAAAATTAGTAAAGAATAAAGTATTTAATATTTGAATTCTTATTTATATGATTTAATTTTTTAACATTTTATTTAATTATTTAATTTTTATTAAATATACTGACATGAATCTTGTATGATCTCGCATATTATTTTCTCTTGTATCTTTTATGTATATATTAAAAATTTATTATATGTGTTAGATATCAATATTAATTATTCAATATATTATTAATTATAATTTATTTTCATATTAAATTAAAATTTTTTATATTATATCAATAAATTAATATATTATTTGATACTAATAATTTTCATTGTTATTAAAAAATAATATCAAATGTTAACTATGAATTTTATCATTATTTAAACTGAAACTTTATAATTACTTACCTAAAAATCTATTTTTTAATTAATTATTAATAATTTCATATATATTAATATTTTATTTTTAACTTATTTTAATTTAATAACATTTTTTAGCACGATCGAAGAATCTGATAAAAAAAAAACTTCTGAATCCTATAAATAAAGTTATCATCACAGAAATCAACGTCTTCTTGCCCATGAAAACGATCAAAACTATATTCCAATAGATTCACCATCAGGGCATCTTTAAAATAAATTAGTTTAGTAATGGAATAATATTAGTAAAATCAGCCTCATGAGAAGTGAGAAGTGGGCTGGACGACTTACGTAGATTTTCACTCAAGTGCTTTCAGCATATAAGAAGATCTGTTGCTCTCCAGGAACCCACTTATTAAACCGGAGAAAAAGACAATCTTCATAGATATGAGCATTTTCGTCTTCTTCTTCTTTTTTTTTTTTTTTTTTTTTTCCGTCTTCTTCTTCTACTTCTTGTAGTCGGCTCTATTGGTCCTAAACATCATGTCAATGTTTTACAATTGTCAATATTTAGGGGAGGTTGCATTTAATCATGTGGGCCTGCTTTATATGTCGAAGACTTTGTAAAATATGGTGGGAGGGCCACATTGATGGGTTCAACTACCTAGTAATTGAAAGAATACATTTGTCCACTTAATTTTAAATTATCTTAAAGACCATGTTTATTGGGAATTTGTTATTGGCCCTCAAGTTTTCCTTGGAAACCATATATTTTTTCATTACAAAAGGCCTGCCTGCCCTTCGTAGCTTTACGACCAAATGAAATGGAAAGGGATTCCATGATAAACTCTTCTTTTTCTTCAGCCATACCGACATTCCATGATCCGTTTCTGCTACCAGTACTGATCCCGGCGGCCGTCGTTGTGCTGCCGAATGCAACCATTAACATAAAACCTAAAGCTAATGCTTTCTTCATTTAACCGCACTCTGTTTTTCAACTCAAAAGAATTATAAGTGGGTTTGTTTCCTTGTAGAGACACAAATATATAAAGATTGCTTAGCAAAAAAATCTGAAATGTCGGTTATATAAATTGAAAAGTTAATGGTTTATATGGGGCCGTCATTCTAACACGACCATGTGCCATATAATTTGCTTGTATCCAGGGGCGGATCCACGCAGGCGCAAAGGACCACTTACCTTCATTATCATTATTAAATTTTAAAAAAATTTATATATAATTTTTTCATGCCATGTATGATATATATCTACCAAAAGCGTGTGTCTCCTATTCTTAAAAACTAACTGAATTTGTGAAACCTAAAAAAGTATCTTATATGTGTTGATTATGCCATTTATATCATACATATACATCTATGGCATTTACAAAATAACAAAAAGTGCCTATTGACACATGTTAAATTCTCCAAGAAGGCCCGATATCTAATTTAAACCTTTTCCTAGATGGTGGAATAGGTTGTGTGATAGCAAGCAGTTGAGTACCAACTTGTGGTTGGGCAGCAGCTTGTTATTCAATAAGTTGTGATTCATTAACAATTTGCAGATTGGTGGATTGTGGTTGAACATTAATGGATAGTTGATCATCAAAAAGGTTGTCATGTGCTTTAACCATTCTTTTGAATGTTTCAATTTTATTGTCTTCGCAGCTCTAGATTGATTGTACTAATATGAAAGAACTTCCACATCATTGTAAGCCATGTGCTCGAAATCTTCCATGGCATGGGTTGCCATCTATTCATTCTTGGTCACTTGCTCTCCAATAATCCTTTGATTTTCCATTGGAATTGGACATGTACAGTATAACAATCTTTCACTCATCATTCCGGTCTGACATGATAACAATAAATAACAATGTGAATTTCTGCTAAAACTATTTTTATTACAAAATATATATGTACAAATAACTTACATTTAATATTGTTTTTCCAATATGCTCATCTATAAGAATGTCATATCCAACATATCCTTTTTAAGACCTTTTGGGAATTTTTTTTGACCTGCTTCTTGTCCTTTTGAGGAACTTGTTTGTCATCATGTATGCTACTTGAAGATTTTGTATATTTAGCTTCTTTTATAATCTACATCTTTCTTTGTTTATATAATTATTAAATTTGATGTAATATTATAATTGATTAGAAAGATGATAACATGTACAAAATTACCAAACTTATTGTAGTACTATAATAACAAATTCAAACAGTTCTAATTTAAATTACCATAATATCTACTATGGTAGATAATCTCTCAAGTTGACTTGGATCACTTGTTGATAATGTACTAGTAATCGGCCTTAATGAAGATGGAGGTGCTGGACTTTCCTCTTGGTTGTTCACATATGATGCATTAAAATGCCATATAAAAACAAATGACATACATTGAGTGTTTATAAAAAAAAAACATATAAAAGCAAATGTTCAAAAAAATAAATTATTAACTTAACCAATTAAAAAAAATACTTTGAGTAATTAAAGAATAATTTTTATCTTTACAAAGACTAACATTTTTTATTATATCATTTTACCTTACACAAGCTACATGTCATCTCCAATCCTTTTCTAGATGTTTTGCCTGTTTTCTTTGGTTCATCAATAGCCTTTCTTCTTTGTATCTTAAGTCTCCTTGACATTTTTTGAAAATCAGAAGTCTTTATCAAAGGTTTATTTGTTTGCCGTTACATACTCCTTTGGGTACATAACAAAACTATAGCTTTTTTTATATGTTTCTTTATGGTACCATGAATTGACATAATCCTCAACACATGAATCATTATGAAAAATAGCACAAATGGCATGAGGGCATGGTATCCATGATAAATCCCAAGATCTACATGAACATGAATTTCTTCCTAAATCAACAAGTCTCTTCCTTCGGTTACTTCATATCCATTACTTCATATCCATGGGCACCATTAAAGTCAACTTGGCACCTAAAAGCTCTATCAATATGTTTTCCTATCTTTTCACATGGGATTTATATTGTTCACCCATTTCTCACAGACTTTACTTTCTCCTTAATTCTATTCATCATGTGAATTCTTGTATGCTCTAACATCTTCACTATATACATGCTTCTTACTTCTAAGATTTGTCATTAAATGCTTCATACATATTTTTGTCATCTTGCTTATATGTGCATAGCACGATCACCTATGCCCGGCTTTTGGAAATTCTTGCTCTACTGCCAAAATCAATCCCTATAAATATACAAGTATTAGAATTAATAAACAAAAATAACATAATAATTTGCACAAATGCATGATATAAATGTATGTTACCTTTTGCATACCAATTATGAAAATGATTCGTTCTCTATCTCCTAGGAAAATATCTTTCTTTATAAAAGAACCAGGTTCAATTTGCTTTTTATTTTCCAAGTGCACAACAACCCAAACAATAGGGAACATTTGATTGGTCTCATCTCGACCAACTACTGTTAATAGTTCTCCTTTGCAACATGTTTTCAAGAAACATTTGTCAATGTCAATTATTGGTCTACAACCTGCTAACCAACCTTTCTTCAAAGCATTCAAACATATTTACAATTTTTCAAACTGATTAGTACCTTTCACATCTTAGTAGTTGTCCTAGATTACTAGTCTTTAATTCCTTCATGTAATCCCAAAGACTACCATACTCTTCTACATAATTTCCAAGGATTTCATTTATCACCAATCTCTTTGCTCTTTTGCACATGATAAATGAAACTTGCTATTTTAATTGCTTGGGTATAAGATCTTGAAAATCCTTCATTTTGATTTTTGGATCTTACATAATTTGCTCATTGTAAAAGTTTGCAAGAAATTTACATGCCAATCTGTTATTATTATTCAACCAGAGAGGCACTTATGTTGAGAATTATAGACTTTGATTATGAAATCAAACGTTTTCTTATCTTTACTTGCAAAAATAATTCAAAGACAATTGAATTTTGAATAAACAGCCTTTATCCTATAGCTTTCATTCTTCAAATAATGCATTTCACATCTCTTTATAATTGAATACTTGGTAGTTGCATCTCTAAATTGCTTAGCAGTGTCAAAAACCATCCCTATAACAAATGAAGGAACCTTCCAAGATGGATCATAAATAACTCTATTAGATTTTTTTCCTTCTAAATGTGTCACCAGCTTCATCTTTAGAATCTTTTTCTAAACAACACTCAACATCTATGCCAACTTTCTCATTCACATTCATATTTATATCATTCATTGGGACTTCATCATTATTAATGTCATCAATAGCTTCCTCATCATCAGTTTGTAACCCTTCCTCACCTAAATGCTCCTCATCTTCTGGCATCACAGTCTCATTCTCATTCATTTTATAATGTTTCTTCAACTTTGATCTAGCTTCCTCTAACCCCCCATCACCATTATCAGAATTCTTATTTTCTTCAGGCGCCTCAAATGCAGTCACTTCATACATTAAACAAAATTCAACTGTATCATGCCCTTTTCTTGATATTAAAATTTCATAGATATTTGCATCAAATTTCAACAAACCTAAGCCTTCATCTAGCTTATATCCAAGTTTCAACCAATATATTTTAGGAAACTTTGTATAACCCAAACTCCTTACATATCTTTCAATCTTGAAAATATATAACTTCTCTTTGTCAAGTATAGTATAAATTACATTTGATCCATTCGTAAATTTTAAATTGGTATCTTTCATAAAACTTCCATCATGATAAAATTTAAGACTTATTTCTTCACACATCCTACAAGCATACAACATGAAAAAACATATAATACTACTTTTAAAAAAGATAAACACACAAGGTGATAAAGTAACTCTTATTGCAAGATTTAATAAATATTTTTTAAAACATAACTTTTCAAATATGGTATCCAAGAACTTAATAAGAAAAAAAATCTTAAAAAATAAGAATGGACATCATAACTATAATATATTAGTCTTAAAATTTCAAATCACCACCAACCCTAAATTTCAATTCCAGTAATTATTAAACCAACATGTAAAGATTTCAAATACAAACTAACCCAAAATAAATAAATTATTTAAATTAAAAAATAATTATTTAAAAATATTTACTAACCTTATTGTATCTTCTTTAATGGAGAGTGATATTACATTGGTTTCAATCACAAGCTTTGTTAATTTATCATGGTAAAATCACTATAATTTATTTGACCCTAACTTTTTCAGAAGCCCACTATTTTGTCATTTGCTTCATAAAAAATAAATTATGATTCCTACATGTATCCTTATCATATATTTTATCTTGGATTCATCCTTATTATATTTTATGCTGGATACATAATTTATTGCATTTTTGTTAATTTCGTCTTAAATTTATTTATTTGATTTGAAAAGATTAAAATTTTATTAATTACAACAAATGATAACATATACTTCTAACGGATTGTACTTTTTAAAAATATATTAACTAAGATTGTTATTTTGAACAAATATATTAACTAAGATCAATTCAAAATTTTCATTTATTTTTGATGGGATATATAAAATTTAAATCCCTAGACTTGTTTCCAGTGTCATCTAATTTTTTAGGGAAAAACAAATCAAAATTTGTACAAGGTTTCACAGTGGGTGAACCATTTACACCACCATGAGATAGTGAGATGTACACCCTTTTGTCTTTTGAAAGATAGATAGAAGTTATATTAATACAGAGGAGGAGATACGAAATGGTTGTCTTTAAATAACATCAGAGACTCATTAACAGAGGATTGGTGATCGAAGCACTGTTATCACAGCCAATTGAGGGATGCTTGGCTAATCCACCTGCAACAAAATTTACCGTCTGTAAATAAAAGATAACTTCTAACAAGGATTACAGCTTGTCAAAAATTGGATTTTCACAATAACAGCAGCAATATTTCAATCTGGAATCACAGAATCCTTCATCATTTTAACAAGCAACTGAGAATCAGATTCAAACAAGGCATGACTAAAGCTGTAAGTGACAGCAATCTGCTTTGCTTTGAGAAGATTTTGCAGGCACCACGAAGGCAAAACCATCCAGTAACTTTGCACTGTCATTTTCCTCACCAAAAGAAGCATCGCAATTGAATTTAATATACCCCCGCAGAAGAGGAGTCCAACTTAAAAGATGCAGAGGGGGAGGACTAGAAGCATGACTGTTGACGTGGGAAACTGATGGTAGTAACTCAATAATCTCCTTCCAAGCAAGATGAGCCTTGGCAGGTATGTGCGCTGGATCTGACGTCTTTGAATTCAAAATCCAGTCGTTTCTGGCAAGCCAAATGTTCCAACAGATTGCTGCATCAAGAGTAGTACAAAGTAAATATATCACATATATATTATTATTACTAGCCAAGTTATATTTAACTAAAAATTCTAGACTGAAATAAATCTCTCTTAACTAACTTATATTTCAGACTTATAATCAGAAAAATGGATGGAGCTATTCATCAGGGCAAAGGGGCACTTTCCTCACCGCCTCTAAAAAGTTTGGTCAATGTCCAAAATTTATATTTATTTTATTTATATTTGATTAAATCAAGTAAATAAAATAATTTATAATATGAATAAAATAAACTATAACCAATAAAATTCTCTCTATGTTTATAAAAAGTATATATATATATTTAAAATTCCAACATATATTTCAAATTTTCTTATTATTAACATTAAAAAGTAAAATATCAAATGTATGATGATAATTCAGATTTATAAGGAAATATTTCTTATAAAATATGACAAATATTGACTCCTTTTAGAGCTCAAATTTCGATTTCCTCCGACTCATTGTCCCCTTGCTTAGCTTTTCCACTAAAGGGTTGTTGGGACAGATCATGATATTTATATTAATCATGTACCATCGGATAAACCTCATATCATAACTATCCTAACTCCTTTTTTTTTTTTTTTCATTTCTTCTGTAACAATTATAAACACATTTTTATTACGGTTTTCTTACTTGGAATTTAATGTATAATCTTGTATTTCTAAATAATCTTATTTTTCAATTATTCAACCATACATCAACTTATGAATATAATAAATTTAAAGTTAATAAAAATACAATTCAAAATTTTAATCATATAAAAAATATAGTATATATTTAACATGATTAATTTACTTATCATATATTTAACCAAACACATTTAATATAAAATGATCTATTTAACTCTTTTAATTAACATAAAATAAAATGATATAATTAACTTATAAAATTTGTATGAAATATTTAATAATGTGTAATCAAATTTATAAATTAAATTTAAATTAGATTAATAGATTAATTTACGATGAGATTCAATTAAAATTTGGTTGTTTTGATATCATATGTATGTTGTTAAAAATTGCTGCCTCAGATCTGTCCTGGTTGGAACCATGGCAAAGAAGTGGGTTTTAGATCATATTAATTTACCTTACAAACAAAATCAGCTACAGTATTACGTTACAAACTTATGAATACACATACTCACACACCCTGGCTTACTCATTGAGGATCCATCTTCATTCCTTTTTATGGAAGAAGAAGAAGATGTATATATATATATATATCTGCTACAGGATTCTGGTGGATGATAGGAAATTCAGACTTTAAAAAAACCAATGAACCAGAGCAAAAAGGACAACAGTTTTATTTGTGGTTTCCTTATCCTTATTTCCATTTGAATTCTCATAGTATCGTCCTTCATCCAATTGCTGGATTAAGAAGATAAATATTAAATAAAGGAGCTATTTCATATATGAGAAATTGATAGCAGCACCGCCGTAAGAAAACAACTACCTTTTTCTGAATTTTTTGTTTCTTTAATTGGTGCATCAACAACTACAAATTGCTCGACAAACTTGCTAGTACGATACAATTTAATTACATAGAAATTAAACACCAGCCTGGTATAAATCCTGACGCCACTCCTTCCTCACAAATCAACAATCATCGAATTCTAACTCTGCATCTATTGTAGTAAGTGCAGGGCCGAAAATTCTTATAATTGATGCGTCTTATGCAATTACCATATATGGTTTGATTGCAAATTGCTTGCCTTCCGAAACATCTGTAAACAAATGCCCTTGAGGCTATAGTGGTAGAAGGAGATGGGCACACATCATCATCTTTTTCAGGTTCATCAAACAATCCTTGGACATAGCTTTGACCAGCAGCAGTGGTATTATAAAAATGGAGTCTCTTCACTTCAGCTAACCGTCCACCTACACAATTCAGTATGATAATCATTAACAGTAAGAGGGTTGAGATGAATCTTACCGTTTTCAAGTCAGCTTCCATGATCTCTTGCTTTCTTCGAATCCACCGGAGCCAAGAAATATAAGGAGGAGAATATATAACAGATATTCCGGATAACTAAAGTGAAGGAAACTTCGTCATGGATCGACTCTGCCAACAAAGTTGCTTATTCCACTGAGGAGCTGTGGCGCTGTCAATTAAAAAGTTCATGTGACATGAAAATGATATGATTACAAGACATTTGACCTAGTCTTTTGGCCTCTTTCTGCCAATAATTGCACCGCGTACGAGTTCATTTCGCTCCATGGCTTCCGTAGGTGGTCTTATGCGTTGAATAGCTTCGGACCTTGCTATTAAAAAAAAAACATTTTACTTTTATACTTCAAACTACAAATTAATTGAATCAAGTTAAATTTTATTTTATTTAACTTCCATTCATTTATAATTAAATCAAACTTAAACTGAACTTTTCATATTTTTTTTGATGTATCATAAACTTAAATAACCTTAATTAAATACTAAATGAATATAATAAATATAAATTATAAAATAAATTATTAATTTTTCATTTAAAAAAATTATTAATAAAAATATTATATTTATTTATGATTTTACATTAAAAATTAAATTAAAAATATTTATATACATTTATATATTTTTAAATTTATAAATTATATATTTAAAATTAATTTTTTTATATAAATTAACGAGTTTCATATTAACTTACCAACTTAAACAAATCAAATATTATTTAACTTAAGTTCAACTCATTCATTAAAAAAATATTTATCAAATCAAACTTCAAATAATTAATAAATAATTCAGCTTATTTAATTCCTATATTTCAAAGATTTAAATTAAATTCTAGAAGATTGAAATAAAATTTATAGATTTTTTCTTCAGAACTGGACCGTTTTATTTTATTAGTATCGTGATTAAAAGGTGTTATCTGACTAAATTGGTGGTAAATTTTTGAGAAGGGTGACAACTTGCAAGTGGCGTGGCCATGTGCCCAAAAACGCTGTTTTTGGACTATTCGTTTTCGATAGCTAGTGTGAGGTTGTCGGGTATAAATTAAATGATTGTTTGGCTTTTGGCTAGACGTCAAGAAATTGAACGACATCCTTCCCAAAAATTATTCTTATTCAAATATGATATAATTAAATTTAAGTGTATTTTTCTCTTAATTTTGTTATTTATGCTATAATTTATAGAATCAACCATACTCGACCTCCTCTTTCCTCATTCCTTTTTATTCTAACCCATAACTTAAATAACATAAACATAACGCAATACTTGTAAAATATTGTCCAAGAATCCAATTAATAATGACCTTATTTCATGCTTGAAAGATAATTTTATTATCTTGTTAATATGATTCATGTCATACAGTGCTATTTGTTAAATTATAATTAATTTATAATTTTTTTCAAAATATACCTTTTAAATACTAATTTAGCTCTAAATTGATTTAAATACCTAAGATGTCAAAAATTTTCCATCATTATATTACCTATACAAAAATAGTAAAAGTTAAGCACTATGATTAAAAAAATCTAAAATTTAAATATATTTCAATCAAAATATCCAAATTTTATTTTGAAAAATAATTGATTTAAAATTGAAAATTAAAAAATATTCGAAAAACTTATTAGACAATTTATTTTATAAACTATACTTTATTTTGTTTGATTGGGTTCTGTTTAATAATTGTTGGGGGGTAAATTAAATTAATCTTAATTAGCTGACTATAAACAATAAAATTCAGAGCCATTTATCAAAAATAAAGAGACTATAACAGGATAATTTTTCAAAGAAAAAGATACACAAGATTGAATCAAAGTACTTTACTAAATCCTAACCTACACAATTACATGAAGATGAAAAAGGGTGACTAAACTCCAACATCCATACCATATTGCTTCCAAAGTGCTGGTACATTGACCTGCAAGCTTCAGAAAAAGGCTTCGTTGGCCGTATATATTACATAAAAAATCTTTCACCCGTTTCGATAATTAAATGAAAATGATTTATGAATAATGGATAAACCAAGTGCCTAATCTCATTTGAAACCTGTTGATATTCGCTTTCCACTTGAAGTTCTCGTTAAGATAACAGAGTTGGACAGATCAGACCAAATCTTGTTTTTCTAGACTGAAAACAGAAAGGGAAAACAGATCTGTAGAAAGAAATGTATGATGGAGAGGGTGAGAAGCAATGTAGATTGGAAGACAGGAAGAACATGGGAAGGAAAGAAGAACATGCTTAGTAATAATAATCAACACAAACGTCCTTGTGTTTGCCACTATCATACACTCTAGGAAATACATATATATAAACACATTTAGCCTGCCTTTCATGTATTTATTGCGGCCGGCGCTTGTAAATTCCTTTCGTCTCGTCTTTATGTCCACTATTTCTGGGAGGAAGACACTTACCATAGACTGTTTTTTTGCAATACCCCCGTGTTCGATGTGTGGAGCGTGGAACTCCAGCTCCATAGTTTAAAAGAATTCTGCTAACCATGGAATCCATGAGAAACTCGGAATCAGCGTTGTTGTGGGCAATAATGGAGGCAGCGGTGCCGTTTCTGGCCGTGGACGGATGGAGTGAAGTGCTGCTCGCAGCAGAAAAGTTGTTGCTGAGAAGAAGCATCACCACTATTGCTTGGAGGGTGAGACATAGCGCCTTGTTGGCCTCGTTTACTCCCATATTCTAACTCGTGGTTGAGAAATGATGATGATAGGTTTGATGAGGGGCTGGTGGAGGGCTTATAAGCCGAAAAAGTTTGCACTATGTATGGACCAACACAAATACATACAAATATACGAAATAAAAGGAAAAATGATGTATTAATTTAGGACGCAGAAATTCTACTAGTTTATATATATTTCATTAAAATATTATATGGAAATATCCTTCATAAAGTGGATGTAGAATGTGTGGCCACAGATGCATGTGGGCGTGACCCACTAACTGGGCTAAATTTTCAAATTTAATTTCATAGATTCCCGATGAAATCCCTTAATTGAAAAAAGACGACACATGATAATGTGTTACATGTGATTAGGCAATCCATCACATTTAGGATTTTCAAAGACAATATATTTTAAAAGGGTCATGTGATCTCTCGTATTTGCATAATATGAAACCATCCTCATTTCTTGTTTTTATAAAATTTGTTAGCTCCTTTAACAAATCATTGTTCTCATATTTATGGAAAGCCAAATATATTATTAATTAGCAAAGATTAATGATAAATTATTTATATAATATGTTATCTCTTTTTAGATTGATAACATGATATTCTTGTGATAAGGTTTTACTATTCTTCTTGCTTGTGGCTTGGCACATTCAGGAATAGCTCTTCAATTTATTTCTAGTTATTATGCAATATTACTATCTTAACATATTATTCCCGTAACAAAATTAACAATGGAAAGCCAAAACCTGACGATATTTACAACCTAGTCTGCCTTGGAGAAGAAACTTATTCCAAGCTAGTTGTATCGTCTCCTATCTTCCTTGTGGGTTTGAGATCTACGAGAATACCGGCCCAGATGTTACTTTCTCAGAATTACTGCTAAGAAAACTTGCTTCATTACTGCTGCTTGTTAATGTCATTCCACTAAGCCTGGAACCAATTACAAGTCCACTGTCAGAATTGAACATTTCATCAAATTTAGCATCGTCAGATGACCATCTTAGTGGCCTTTCCAAATCAATGCCATCTTCCATTTGATGCCCAACCTGATTCGTGCTAGATTCTTGGACTTGTAATGCAAATTCCAGGCCCCAAACCACATCATTCATCGATGGTCTATCCATGCCACTGTCGTGCAAACAACTTACTACAATATCGGAAAACTTCCTCAGACAATCAGGAGCTATCGTGCCAGATAGATATGGATCAACAATGTCATCAATCGTTCCATTGCGGTAGCATTTCCTTGTCCACTCTGCCAGGCTTGCTGGATGGCTGACAGCTGATCGACTGACTGCTGGTCTAGCAGACAACACCTCACATAAAACAACCCCAAATGAGTAGACATCAGATTTTTCGGTCAAACGCTGAAGCCGGAAATATTCAGGATCCAAGTACCCAAAACTTCCTTTCACCACTGTACTGACGTGGGGTTTCGCCATGCTAGTGGGGCCTATTTTGGACAACCCAAAATCAGAAACCTTGGCTACCCATTTCTCATTCAGCAAGATATTTGTTGTCTTCACATCACGATGAATGATGGTGTTCTTGGCGCCTGAATGAAGATACTGCAACCCACGAGCAGCGCCGATGCATATTTCTAGTCTCCGAACCCAGGGAAGAGGAGGGTTACTGGTATTGTAAAGGTGACCAGAAAGGGTCCCTCCAGCCATATAATCATACACTAGGATCATTTCAGTATCTTCATAGCAGTAACCGATTAAAGATACTAGATGGAGGTAACGAAGCTGAGATAACATTTCAATTTCTGTCTTGAACTCGTTCGCCCCCTGTTTTGACCCTGGATTCAACCGTTTGATTGCAACAGTTGTGGCCCCATCATCAATTAGCCCTTTGTATACATTGCCGAACCCTCCAACGCCAATGATGAATACGCTGTCAAAGTTCTTGGTGGCCCTTTTGAGCTCAGCCAATGAAAAACGGCGACAAAGATCAGAAGGTAGAGCTGATCGTTGAGGATTATCAGGATTATCTTTCTTCCACCGTCGGAAAAGAAAGAAACATAAAATAGATAGAACAAGAAAACCAGATACGACACCAATTATGACAAACAATGGCCTCGGATTATGATCAGTTGATTGACGACCAGGAAGAAGAGTCCGTAGTTGTGTGGTCAGAGGGTTTATTCCAGCAAGATCATCATCATTGCTAATTTTGAAGATCTCAACGCCATTCAGAATAGCGTCAGAGTAGATAGTAGTCTTTCCAGGATGAAGTTTAATAGTCAAATTCTGTGTCGTCTTCCTTGCTTCCATATTTCCCATCATTATTACATAATTTTTATAAATTGGAATTCCATTACCACCACTCCAAAAAAAAACATCTGCATACTTTTCAGCCAACTGATCAGCTATCAAGATTTGAAACTCTCTGGCACTGGTTGAATTGATTTCTACTTGGAACTCGCAAAAGTGAAGCCGAACCAAATAAGTGAACCCAGAAGCCACGGGATATTCCCATGTAAGATAGTAGTTCTCATTAATAGTTCTGTTATCCCCCATTGATCGGGCACTTTTGTAAATCTCAGCTGGTGCAGCGTAGTCTGAAGTTTCCGAGAAGTTGAGTCGAATACTTATGTTCGATACGGACCAGCTTGTACCTGGAATTGTCAAGTAGTCGTTATCGGGATACCAGATTCGGTACATTCCAGTGTCATTCTGAGGTGAGATGGTTCCCCCTCCCACGTTCACTCGGTACATCGTTTCCAGGGCTCTGTTATTTGTAACATAAAACATAGTCTCCGTCCCGATAGTCTTTGTACCTTCAGATTCCTGAGCCGTATAATACAGATTTGTAGGCATGGATACAACTTCAATTCCATTGATAAATGCAAACGCCTCTGAAATTGCTCGACTAGGAACGAAGGTTATGTTTAACTTCCCGTCTTCGTCAACATTAAGGCAGAATTCTCTGCGAGCGATGTCCATACCATAATCAGCAGGAGCCGTAAAGTTGTTGAGCAAAGTGAACCGACCGGCCTTAACAGAGAAGGCAGCTGCAGAGTTTTCAAAATTTGGATAAGCTGTGGGATAAAAATACAACCGGATGAATTTTTGACCGGCAGAGACGGTAAATGAATAGGTGAATGGAGAACGAGAAAGCCTTGCGGTGAGGTATGGGACTTGTTCTACAAATTCTGGTTGTTGAGTTGCTTCAGAAACTTCTGATGTGTTGTTATTCAGAATGGATATCAATTCCGAATTGGTATCTCCCATCCAGAAACGACCATCATCTTTGGTGAAATTGACCTGTGAGCCACAGTTAAGGGCTATGTTTTCAACAGGTAAATACGAAGAAGCAGAGCCATAAGCAGTGAGGATAACAAATAGATGAAGGAAGACGATCATGAGGTGGGAAGGATCAGAAATCATAATTTCTACCATGAGAATTTCTCACTTGTAACCTTTACCCTTCACAGGACAAGAGAGAGCAGAATAAAGGGATCTTATAACACAAGGGGTTGGCGAGAATTTTCCGTTTGACAAATAGGAACTGTACTGGTTGTTTGACCGTTGCACAGAAATATATATATTTATATAATTTTAATTATTAAATTAACAAATTATCTATTATTAAAATTAGTAATAATTAATTCTAAATAAACATAATAATAAAAAACAAAGTTTGACAATTTTTTACTAATTCATTACAATCTTTATTTTAGAAATACATAATAAATAATTTGAGTTGAAAACATAATGATTAATTATATTTAAATAAAAGTTAAAATGTACTTATAAATATGAACTATTAATAAATAAATATTTGTAAAGAAAATAATTATTTAATTTGCATGAGTTATTTTTAAAATATTAATAAGGATAACTATGACAAATTATATATGAATCCGACTCAAATCTATCTAATGCTTTTAGTAAAAAAATTTAAAAAAATATATATATATATATATGTAAAATGAAATAAATTTTAAGTAAATAAAATTTGTAGTTTAGAAAAAAGTACATAGTTATAAATTAAGATGCCATTTGGTAAAAGTTGAAGAAGTTTAGCTTAATAGACTTAGCTTGTAATGAATTTGAGCTTATTATATATTAAATTTATGCTAAAATAAAATGTTATATTTTATTGATATTAAAATAAAGATTAAAATTGTAAATTTTTTAACTTTCATTAACAGTTGATTTGGATGTTCTAATAACATGTTACGAATCTGAGACTAGCCTGAATGCTAAATGGTTTAGATTTTTTCCACTAGCGTGTTACGATGGGCTAAACTGAAACATGCCAACAAGATTTAATGGCATTGGTTGCAACTTGCAAGCTTTATTTTTCCACAAAATTGACCACTACAGACCTTGACTTCACTTGATTAGACCGAAGAGAGATTCCTAACATGTTGTCTTCTTGTTCTTGTGAATCTATCTTTAGGGTTCTGATAATTCATTCGTGACGGAAGACTTGTTGGAGTTTTGGTTTTCCTGTTCAGAAAGACTGCCCATCAAACAAGTGGATTCCTGGAAATTTCGAGTCGTATTGCCCGCTTCTCATGCTATACTGCAATGCTTTCAAGCGGTTTCGATGAACCCAATCATATAACAGATTAATACTGACGTTCAGCTCAAACACCAAGTCTAGTGGTGGAATTTTATGCATTAAGAAACGTGGAGAAGAAAAATATACACCCAACATTAATTGTGGAATTCTATGTCAATAATTTCGCCAGCTGCAGGCACTTGCGCAAAGACTTGAGAGAGTCTTCGTTGCCCCAACTTCCTAAAGAAATCAATGGTTCGGATTATGTGGAGAGCATTAGCTGTTCTGTTGATAATTATATTCTGCTGCATGAGTGTATCGACAACCGTAGTGGCCCCTGGAAGGACCATTTCAAGCAAATTATTAAAAGAAAAGATTGAAAAAGGCATAAAAAAAGATATTGCAAAGATGGAGTTGGAGTAAATTAGAGTTAGTGATATCGATATTTATAGATTAATTCATTGCATGCGTACAAGTACAAAAATTCATGTAAAGCATTAACCATGAGATTTACATTAATTTTAGTTGGATGTATTTGAGATATATATATAATGTAATTAAAAATATAATATAGTATAATTATTATTTTATTATAATGTTTGGATGATAATTATAAATAAAATGTAATTTAATCAATATATTATTTTAAATCATATAAAAGTTAATTAAATTTTAAATTTTTTTAGGGGAAGTTGATGTTGAATCTTAGATTTTAATTTCAATATTTCAAATTTATCTTTGATTTTGATGTTTAGTTTATCAATTATAATATTTGAGTCATCATCTCAAAATTTTATATTTTATTATTTATTTTATATTTTAATGTTCAATTATGAAATTCATGTTTTAATTAATATAATTTAATTTTACTGTTATTTAATTTTATTTTTATGATTTTTTAATAATTAATTAATTAATTATTGATAAAATTAGTTTAATGTAGTTTTTAATGAAGAAATGCAATGGTGAATATATATAAATTGATATGTGATCAATAATATATTAATTTAGATATATTTGGTTATATAGGTATTCATGAATACATTACATTAAATAACTTTTAATTATCAATTTGTAATCAAATATATAGTATAATCACTATTACATTACAATTCTTAATACATTCAACCAAACGTGATCTTAATATTTCATATTTATAAAGAGTAGTCAAATGTCTTCTTACAATATTATCAAATTATATTTATGATTTGATAATATTCTATTAAATAGAATTTTATATTTATAATAATATAAATTTGAATTCAAATTTATAAATTTTTTTGAGTAGAATTGATATGATTAGATTATAAAATTATTATATATAGTTTTTTTTCAAATATAAATCAATGTTAAATTAATTTGGATAACAAAAAATTAAAACAATTTATCAATATGTTAAAATTTAAAAAGAAACAAAATATAAAATTAATTGTGTGGGTTTGAATTTTATAATGAACCTTTTGTAGTCTTAATATGATTCATAGTTATTTATGTAATTTTAAGTTTATTGTTTGGTTATCTTTTGATATGGTTAATGTTGATAGGTAGAGCAAAACAAAAAAAAAATCAAATAGAATCCTTAATTCCATTTAGGAAAAATTATAAATTTTTTAATTTAAAAATTAAAATAATCAAAAAGCATGATTTCATTTTAAATTGTAAAAAAAATCATTTCCTCTCAAAAATTGAAGTGATAGATGCTATTCCCTACTGACTAGATCCTTCAACCTGCTAGTTAACAAGTCCTGACTCAATATCAACGGAGACGCAAGCATGGAACGGAACACTCTCTCACAACAATCTTATCCAGAAATAGTAGAGCCTTTCTCGCAAGAAGATGAGCAACAATGTTTTATTCCCTCTTGACCCAGCCCACGAAAATTCCTGCACCAAATAATTACATAAATACATAAGTTATTATTTTATATTTTCACAAAATTTGCCTCAAACTTTTTAGTTATCAAGTTTAACTAATTTCTTTTAAAATTAAAATATTTTGAGTTTTTTTTAAATACCTACTTTTTATCAATATCTTATATCATGATTTTTTTTCTTTCAATTTCTCATGGCTTTTTTTCTCATTTTTTTTATCTTAATCTTTTTTCTTTCATTTTTCCTCTTATTTTCTTTTTTAGGTCCATTTTCTTTTTTCTTCTTCTTCTATCTAACTTGTCACATCCCGACTCAAGACCCGAGGGGTGACGACATGATCCCGTAGCATAACCATCGTTTTCTCATCTTAGGAAAACAATAATTATACTACAAGGGATTTTAAACCTCTAATGCTCATATAAAAATCCAATAACAGGAAGATATATATAAATAAATACAAAATCCTAGATATATACATGAATTCTTATACAATACATTTAGTATACTGCCAAATACTATAAATACAAGGAATATGCACAAATATACAAAGCTGCAGGAGTCCGTCCAGAAGTCCAAGATACGAACCAATTACTGCACCTCTAATCCCGGCGCTCACCCTCTGAACTCGGGTCTACGTTTATCAAATGATAAACGCTGAGAATAATCTCAATGGTGCTAGGAACACATAACATGTCACACACATACGCAACCAATCCATACAGTACTCAGCCAATCACATGGCACACAGCCTATCACACGACAATCTCTACCCAATCACACAATCATGAATGCTCAACCATACTATGCACTCGCCCTCGGTTTGGTGCCTCTCGCACTCTTTTCCAGGCACGTCTTATGCCTTTATCATATCAATTAATACCGGTACTTCTCGCACCTGTAGGAGCATCTCACTCCCTTCACCATAGTAATTGATATCGGTACATCTCGTACCCTGGTGCTTCTCGTACCTCATATCTGCCACCCTTATTTCACTCCCTCACCATGATATGCTATGCCCTCATTCATAATGTATGAACAAGCCATATAACAATCCTACAAGCCAAACACCCAATAATCACAAGATACGTTCCATCCCGGAACCAATAAACACAACACACATTCCTTCTCGGAACCATGAAATCCCAAAGCATCAATTCTCGGCCTTACTAGGCCTGGAAGCAAGGATACAAGCTAAAATAACCAACACAAGGCATATGGTACAAACCTAGATAGCTATCACAAACATAACTCACTAGCACAAACCTGGAGGAAGACCACTTCTAACGCCTGATCACGTCTCTAAACTTCTAACCATTTGTGTATACGTTATCGGAAAAGATATGCGCTAAACCAGCTTCCGTTTGCTTTACAGCAACAAGGAAGGTTGCTCCTAAGGGTTTGGGCGGGTTTAAAGAGTTTAGGGTGAGAAAACATAAGAAAAAGGCTTATTCTTATCTGTTAAAAAGGTAAATTTAAGTCGCGTACGACCGTACCACCACCTGTATGCCCGTACCAACCTAAAAAGCCTGACAAACCCAAAAACCTACGAGCTGCGGTACGACCGTACCACCCTTTAGTATGCCCGTAAGGCCGAACCATTCCTTGGTATGCCCGTACGGCCTCCAAGAGCCCTAGACCCCTGACTTCCCCTGCTCGGTACGATCGCACGGATCATCGTACACCCGTACCACACTTCAAACCCCTCTTCTTATCCTCAAACTCACTCCCCGGCCACCTGAAATACCCCAAAACACATACCAAACATGCATGCCATCATGCATGCACGTAGCACATATATAAATACACAGCAGAACATGTCATCATGACGTATACACAGCCACAGAATACAGAGCACATATGCATGCATCATACCAAAACATGTATACATACACGTATACATCCAAGAAATCATACACAAAATACCAAAACTCCTAGGGTATCAAACACGGGTGTAACATAACTTTTTTTTTTCTTGTTCTTTGTTTCTTATCTTCTTTTTTTTCTCATCCTATTCTACAACTAACATATTTAAGCTCTGATTTATAATCAATATCAAGATTGAGATGTTTTCTCTCTCTTTAAAAACTCTATTTTATAAAACTAAAAGATGAAGCTACAATGAAAATTAGACATTGAGGATTTGAGATTTGATAATAGAAAACATTAAGCTTCATACGGTATTTCTTTTTCTTTTGCAATTGCATCATTCAATCTTTCTTGTGTATTCCATTTGTTTGGCAATGTATTATTCTTGATTTTTGCTTAAAATTTTAAGATAATTATAATAATTAGTTTTTTGAATGAAAAATACAATTAGATTTATAATATTACTTCTATTTTTTACCTAATTAAAATTGTGTTTGATTCCTCTTTTTTGTTTTTCCTTCTCTTTCTTATTTCTCAAATTGAAAAGAAGGAAATGGAGAAAAGAGTGGAAACGAGGTAAACACTTTTCTTCTTCTTACTCTTTTTCGTAAATTGGAATTGCATTGTATTTCAACTTTATTGGTATGTTAATGCTTTTGCTATTGATTTATTTCACATTTCTGAGCTATTGGAATCTAGAAAAATTATTTTGCTATTAATAATTCATGTTGCAATTATATACACATACATATATATATATATATATTATAAAATATATCATGATATGATTTCTTGAAATTTTTGAAGTTTCTTTATTAATGGTAGGAGGAAATCAAAGAGTTATAAATGTTTGATATATCGAATCAGGAGGCCGGTTACATTTAGATTGGTTGTTATTGAATAATTTGTATTGTTATTTTGCATTTTTAATAGTTTTAAAGTAATATAATCATACACGTTCATGTTTGATATTTTTTAATTTAAAAAATTATAAATATTTTTTTATTTTTTATACTTCTTTGATGTGATTATTGTATCCTCTTATAACCTTTTATATATCTAGTATATATTTTTTATATATTAATTGTATATTTATAGTAAACTTTATATATCAAAAATTATGTTTCATGAAATATATTGTATATACATGTATCTCTGATATTTTAACTCGTAAAAAATATAATTTTGTAAATCATTTGTATATCTATGATATACTTATTGTATAGCAATTATATAATTGGAGTAAATGTTACATATGAGAAATTACATTTTATAAAATATATTGTCAATATCTATATCTTTAATATTTTAACTCATAAAAAATATAATTTTGTACATTTGTTGTATACCTATTATATATTTCTTGTATGCTAATTATATATTTGTTGTATATATACTTGAAAAATGTTTTAATTATGATTTTTAATATGTTTTTTTAAAAATATATTTCAAAAATTATGAAAATAAAAAATACATTTTTTTCAAAAATGTATAATTAAAAAATTATTTTAAAAAATATGAACATTTTTAAAAAGGTATCATATACATAGAATATATGTAATAAATATTGAAAAAATTTGAAACCTATATGAGATATTGGAAACCAAAATTATAAATTATAATTTTTAAAATCTTAATTTAAAATAATATATTTTATATTTTAATAATTTTTAATTTTAAAATATATTTTTACAAGAAATAATATATTATATATTAAAAAATAAAAAGTTAAAAGAATATCAAAAAAAATAATATATTTTTTATTTTTATAAAAAATAAAAATAATAGATCCAAAAGAATTTATTGTTAAAATTAGATTTTCAAAAAAGTTTTGCATATTTTTTTATAAATTTATAATTTATTTTAATATATTTTTAATAATATATTAATAATTTCATAACATCATTTAAATTATATTTGTTTTAGGTAGTTATATTTGAATAAGATTTTATTTATTTTTTAAAATTTAATAAGATTTTCATTTGATATTTTTATATTCATCATGATATGATATTTGTTAAAAAACTGATATTTTTGTAAAAATAAGTAAGAGTTGATAAAGTTAAAAATTTTATTTTGTAGGCTGTAGTTTTAAAAAATTTCTATTTAAGTAGCTTCTTGCAATCAACTACCAACATCCCAATCTCAGACCAGTCTTCCATATCGCTACACATAGCATCAACTAGTGTCTTGCAATCAATTCCAATATCAACCTGCCCTCTAAACATATTCAAAATCCACTCTAACGCAACTCGCATGCTTTCGACAAGAGCAGCATCACAAAATCCCGGATTCCCAATAGTTTAGAATGGCGATTAGATAAGAAGAATGCCAAAAGAAAATATCAAAATTAATATTTTAATACTCTAGAATTCTACTTTCATTATCTGAGCTTAAAACAATATATTTAAATCAAAATCAATTATTCTACCTTAGCATATCTTGCACAAATCAAAAAACTTTCATTTTGAAAGTAAGTTTTCAAGGCTTAAAAACTTTTAGAGAAAGAGGATTTGTGACTGACCAAAATCATTGGATATCATTGTAAAGCATGAATATTATTGGGAAGTTCAAATTTTAGACAAAAACTAGCTGGTAGTGCAAGAAAAGCTTTTTAATTGCTAAGTAGCAATGTAAAATAAGATGAAAGCTCCAAACAGCATGGAAAGGGTAAATAAATTCCCAGAATGCAAGAATTTAAAATGTCTAACTAGTTTAAATGATTTTGAGGTCAAAATGCTATCGGAACGTTCAATCTTTAGGCAACAATTGATAAAATGAGTTACAAAGATATGGTCCAAGTGATAGCATGTATTGTGCATTGGTAACTTGTAATGCGTATATTGCTTAGAGAATGCAATATACATCACACATTAGTGAGAAAAGGAATGGATATTGGGGGATATCTAAAACATAGTAGCAAAACATCGAAATAGAATGAAAAAGAAAGAAAAATATAACAGGAAATGCTTTCAGAGCTTACTTGGTTGATGGTTGAGTTTGCTTGATTTTAAAGTGTTTGAGTAAGCTAAATTAGTCCAACAATCAACCTAATGAAATCTAATTAATGTCATTGATTGGTACTAGAGTAATTCTGACAAGTTTTGGTATTTTTCAATAATTTTTCACTTTTTTTTGTAAAATATATATTGAATCTTTATAGAGATTGGTTAGAAGAGTCATTCTTCCAATTCTAGATGTGAGAATTTTTAGCCAAATAGGCATGTGCGTCGCATATATATTGCAGTATTGAGCCAATAAAACTTCATTTTTAGATTAACTTAGCTTAATTTACTGATTAGTAATTTTATTATATTTCACGTTTGATTATATATTATTTACTCTCATGAGCTAATAACTTTAAATTATTATTTTTAATATATAGAAGAGTCACATGAGTATTGTTATAGTAATGTAAATTGAAATCTTGAATGTGTGTGTATATATATAGATACTGAATTTTTGAAAATTTTGAAGGATAAGGAGGCAAAGAAAGGACAACCAAAGAAAACTCAACTAAATTATAAATTTGACTTTCTAACTGAATTGATTATAAACTGTACTTACATTATATTATGAAATAATTTGTTAATTTATTCCATTTATTCATCTATAAAGCTTATCTATATAAACCACTCTTATATGAAATATTATATCACAGATTATATTCAAAATTGATTTATATTTCTATATATAATAATGGAAATTATATTTGATATTTATAATATTAATATTTACGTTAAGTAAGTAAATTTACATGCAAGAATATTGAACCAAATAATACAAACGTTTTTAGGAAAAGCACCCTGAACCAGGTGTGTTATGCCAACTTTTTGGTCTTATAAGAAGCCCCTCCTGATAGAGATTCAATCACAAAACAATCTCATAAACCCTAGATCATGCAAAATTACTAGATATCAAGTGAGCGGATTTAAATATGTATCGGTAGCATACCTTGCATCATGGTATGCTGAGATTGAAGACGACGAATATAGGTATGTAATCTTCCAGGAAATACAAAACAGAATTTAGCGGAAGCACTACTCAAAGGAACGTAATATTCTGTCTGTTAGGTTTCCCCGGAGACCACGACCTAATATAAACCTATTGGGATAGGCCAATTTATATTTTGGTCCTTTAACAAAATAGAAATTGCAAAAGGTCTCTACACTTTAATCCTATAACCAATTTAACACCTTAATAGT
>CANYBF011369379.1:0-10252 GCA_948192965.1 Dalechampia spathulata | reverse complement strand
TTCATCTTAATACTAACTTATTTAAGTTTTAAGTCATTTTATTTTATTTTATTCATTCCTGTATTTCTAATATGAATTATTTTTAATACCTTAACAATTACTATGCCATCATCAACTCATAAAACTATTATCACTTGATATCTGTTTAAATAATATTTTAACTTTAATCAAATTCTAAACTTTTACCTTACCTTTTAATTTTGTAAATTAATTTTATTTTAATAATATATTAAAATTGCCTCCTAATTTTATACTACCCTGTAGTATCTTAGTTAATATAGTTATATTATCAATCAATTATATAAATAAATCATTTAATAATAATACATGCATCCCACCATGTCATTATTAAAGAATTCATATAATTTTCTATAGTTGAATCTATAATTATTTCACTTAATTTCCATAAATTCAATTTTAACAATTTTAATATCTACTTATTATTAATTTAATACCATAAAAAACTATGTGATTCTTAATAACATATCATATATCTCGTTGCAGCTTCATCCTGTCTATAAAATCATAGTCTAAATTATAAAATCTTAATTTATCTAAATGAAAGCCTTAATAAAACCCCTTCATAACATTTTTGTTACTTAATTTGACAATAACACCTTATGTATTTATTCCAATTATTTATTATTATTATTTTTTTAATATCATAACTTATTTGCTTAAATAATTATATCATTACAATTAATATTAAACAGTTATCCGAATTAATATTATTTTATTATCCTAATCTGTCAGAGTATAATACCCCTCTTATAATCTGCTGTTTAATAATGATTTCATATTGTAACAGTTAATAACTTTTAATCTGTTATTTCATCATCAGCTTATTCTGATTTTAATCAAACCCCACTAGTACTCAGTTTATATATATATTACTAAAACCCAGTACTGTCAAGATAAAATAGTAAAACAGTTACTATCTTAAATGACTTAAATCAGTATTTGAAATTATAAAACGTCACAAAAAGGTTGGTTCATAAATCTGCTTTAAAATCAATTAATAATTAAAACATTAACTTTACCTCATAAAAATTCTATTATTTATCCAAAACTCATTTCATATAATTATATATATTATTTCTTTCAACATTAAAATATGCTATGTACCTTAACATCCTTAAAATCCCTTTCTTAAATATAGTTATCAAATATTCTTCGTTTAAATAATTCCTAATGATATGTCACTTAATTTTTAACTTAAATAAAATTATTAATCCTTATTTACTATATGAAGATACTTAATTTAATCAAGAATATAAACTAAATCATCAAAATTCATATATTAATGTATGTTTAAATTGTACTATTATCTTTTATATTTAGTCTAAAAATTTTTAAATCTTAACTAAACTTATCATCTTATTTATCTATATAATCTCATAACCATTATTTATTATTCCAATTTGTCATATAATACCTTTATCTCAATAAAATTTATTTTAATAGATATTCCTTTTTCCCTAATATTTTCCTTCTGTCTAATAATTACTTAAATACCATCACAGAATATTCATAATTTACTATAAACTCTTTATGCATAATTACCAAATTCACAAATCTTTTAAATTCTAAATTATCATTTATCAACACTTATTTGGAAACTTTAAATCCTATTACATTTTCTAATAAAATCAACGTTTATATATATATATATATATATATATATATATATATATATATATATATATATATATATATATATATATTTTAACAGATTATACTATCTTCTTAGGACTTCTATTAAACTTCCAAAACTTCATTTCTTATACTTATTTTAATTTCCATATAAATTCATGGAAGCTTCATAACCATATATGCCTTTCTTTTCATCCTACTTAATATCTTAATATTATAGCTTAAGTTAAAATCTCATTAATCTTGCTTATGCCAATTTCTTTTATTATATGACTTCCAATTTACTTTAATTATTAAGCTAATTAATTAATCAAACTTATAAAAATCATATTTTATATAGCCCTTAACGTAAACATACTTAAAATAAAGATTTTACTTAAAAATATCAATATTTACTAATTAAATACATAACTTTTATCATATCATTAATCCTTAACCTCTTCTTTATCATAAACTTCTTAAAAAAATGTTTTAAACTTACCATCTTCATATAATTTACCTACAAATAATTTGGCTAAAAAGAACAACACAATACAAACGCACCCACTCCAAATGAACATTTTATTTCATACTCATTTACAGCTCTAATAAATCTAACCACCAATTTACTAACTAAAACTAACCAAAAACATTTTGATCTTCAAGCTATCATTCGGTCAAAATAGAAAACTCAGCAAAAAATCATAACCTAAGTACATTTAATGCTAAACATACTTACTCCTTCTCACCTTATCAAAACAAAACAAAACTACACCATATCATGTCTCCAACTTGATTTAATCTTAGATCTAAAAAGATCCTCTTGAACTTGCTCCTTTTAGTTTAATTCATACCTTCATATACACACGCATGAACCAAAAATAGTTAGAATAGAAATGATATATAGTGGTTTATGAAAAGAAAGGTTACAGTTTTAATGAAAGAAATATGTTTTAAGAAGATTTTGATCAAAACCATAAAGATCATAAAGAGTGGGTTTTGGTCATCAACTAAAACAAGGAAAAAGAAGAAATATTAAAGCCAAACCTTGCTGCATGCATAGGAACCTTGTTGTAATGTATGAATCAAAGACAAATAAGAAGAAGATGAAATAAACATTTGGCTCCTTTGATAACTAGCTTCGATCTTGACTGAAAAATGGAAGAAATGAAAACACTTCAACAAAATCTATAGATTTGCGTATGAACCCAACTTTGGACAGTAAAGTTTAGAAAGAAAAGAAGGCAGATGAGATGTATGTTATGGGTTTGGTGTTTTAAAACTAAAGAAGAAAACAAAAAGAAGATAAGATAAGGAGATAAGTTAGGATTGGAAGAGAAGATGAGATTCATTTCCACCACATAGAAGAGATAAGGAAGAATGAGAGCTGATGAGTGGCGTGTGGGTAGACAATGCTTAAGGTGTATTTATATGGAAGGATACACGTACACATACTTGCACACAATTCTATCTCCCAAAATACATGTATTTCTGAAATACCACCTATAAATGCCTAATTTTTTTGTATAATACCCTCTATTTATACTTAAATAAGCCTTATTTAATTATCATACCATCCCTTAATTTTTATTAAACCAATAATTCAACAATTCTTATTTATGATATCATCATTTTAATTTTTATGACATCATCATGTCATAAAATTTAAAATCCTAATTAGACTTTCTATTATTAATATTAATTATAAAATTTACTAATGTATTATTAATTCTTACTTTACATGTCCTAATTCCTTAATATCACCTCAATTTATTTGCTTACATCATTAATACCTAATTATGATGTCATAATTAAATTTTTAATGCAAAATTTTCAAAATTTGCATATATCTAATTTAAGTTAATACAAGCACAATGGTCAAAACCATTCAATCAAATTCAATGCATATAACATAGAACCATTATTTTAGTGTTGTTTAGAGTCTATTTTAGGGGTTTTGGCAAAGATTTTCAATTTTCTCTTTTGAGCTTTAAACTCAACTTTTATCATATACTTATCAACATAATTATAATTATATATCATTCTCACACCAATAACATATAAAACACAATATAACATTAATTTATGAATGCACTATGAACCACTAAATTCAGGATGTGACACTTGCAACCTTACTACATGCTCAATTTTTTTCCCAAGCTAGGAGTTTATGAGTTGTTTCTTCTCTTCCTTTTCCAGCTTAAAGGGGGATGCAAGAATTGGTTTAGTATTGACTATTTGATTTTTACTTAACTCATACATATGGATTCCACTCTTTTATATTATTGTATAAATATTTGGTTACATTGTACCATTTAAACAATGTGAAATAAATAAAATATACTTCATGTTTTTTTTCTGTTTCTATGTTTTCTGGTTTCTTAAAATCCTAATAAGGAATAAAAGAATCAAGAGTACCTGAATCTAATGTCATGTAAGAGGTAGCACCAATGTTAAGTAGACAAAGAGATGTATTGGGTTCTTTTAATTTCAAGATAGCAAAAGATTTATGACTACATGTAGAAGAAGGAGTGCCTAAGTTAAGAGTATGAAGGAATAATAGGCAATCTTTAGCATTATGTAAGAACTCAATACAAAGTTGGCTTTAAATTTGCATTAACATAAGTTAAGGGGAAAAAGGTTGGGAACTAAGAAGTTCATGTTGGAAAGATAAATAGGACATGAAGGATTAGTTCCAATCTCGACCTTGAGAAAGGGTGATGAGCAGTCGATTAGTGGTAAACATAACACTCTACATAGGCAAAGAATGTTTCTTGGTACAATTATGAAGTCTTAATTCTTAAGATACAATGTAATGCGAGCAACCATAAAGGATGGTAATGGCTTTTAATTAGCCAAATTGATGATAATATTCTCATAATTGACTTATCTAATACTTACATAGCTAGGTCTTCCTCAGTTATATTATGCCAACATAACATAACAAATCATAAATGGTTTTTAACTTCAACAAATATTCATCAACAAATAATGATCCTTTTATGATATTATAGAATTTAACCTTTAATTATAGGATATGAGCATAAGTTTGATCTTTAAATAAAGTTTCAATTGCCACCGATGCATCATGAGCAATGAGAGAAATATCAGGTTTCAAGAAGATATGAAGAACATCAATATTAACTGTTGCTTGAATTCATGTTAGTGAATCAATTATTTCCATGATAGATATTTTAAATTAGAATAAGAACTACATCAAAGTTAGGTAGTGTAGCTACAAGAGGAGAATTTATCCTTTTACATGATGATAAATAACATACTAAGAGAACAAGTGTAATAAGAGATTTCCACAACAAAAAATTTATAAAAGATAATGTTTCACTAACATAGTTTTGAATATTGGAAACTCCAAAGTAAAGCAAGACTGAGAGATGGAAGAAGATGTATTAGAAAATTTTGATTCTAACATATTAGTAGAAAACACGATGAAGATAATTTAGTTATAGAAGAAAGAAAAAGCTATAACACCATAAAACTCTTATAATAAAAGATATTCTTGATGATTTTCATTAAGTAGTTTAGTATATATGTATAATGAATATAAAAGATAGGATAAAAATGATGTATAGCTAAAATCTCTCTATCTAGCTAAAATTTATTAAATATGAATAATATATTCAAAACTAATATCAACTCATATGTCAAATGACATTTTATTTTAGGCTAAATTTATCCTTTATATGGATAAAAAAAGTATATAATAAATTCTTTTTACATCTTATGTTTAATGAAAGTAAAAAATAAAATAAAATCTATATAAGAAAATTTGAGTTTTATATACAATCTAAAATTGGACCTAATTGATAAGTTTATATAGCTAAAGGTTATGATGAAAGTTTTATAACTCTTTGAAACAATACTTTAAAGAGTTGTAAATCAATATCATTATCGATTAGAATTCTGATAAATTATTGAGTTCACACTCATTTTATGAATGTTGTTTTAACAATGACTTAATAAATTACTAAGTTATGTAATAATGAGTCTAATAATGACAATTTTTACTATAGAAGAATGAGCATCAATGTATAAATTATGTTTATTTATACAAACAATATTTTTATGATAAAAATATTTACAAAACATATCATCACATATTATCTAAAAATTTATTTCAATATATTTTCTTCATATTATACTTAAGACTTCATATATTAGAATTATCATCATGAATTAAAACAAGAATTACTCAATAGAATGTTCTATCTAAATTTTCATCAAAAGACATAACCATATGATTCTGCACATGCATAATCATAACAAAACTTTACTAAAAGGCACAACTCTTCCTTAAAACTTCTTGATTAAAATATATTTACTAGTGTAACCAATTTATCTAATAAAATTTATTACTACTACCCTTGTATGAGAAATCATAAAATATTTTTATAACTCTCATATATATCAAAAAGATAATGCTAACGAAAATAGAAATATAAAATGAAATATTAAGAAATTAAGCTAAGATATTTGTAATTTTATTAGGTATTTTACCTATTTATTGTAAAAAATATAAAAAATTACTATTTTGAGGTAAAACCAGAAATATTTCTGGTCTTGGGGTAGTTTTAGGCCAGGCCGCCGGTCAAAGCGGCAGCCAGAAGACATGTCATCCACATGTGCTTAGGTTAGTGATGTGGCGAGAATGTGTGAAGAAGTGGGAGGGTAACTGGTTGAAGGCAATGTAGACGCTGGTCAAACCAGTGACCAGAATGGCTGTCAGGAATCTCTATCATCCGTCTGCTGCATCTGCTGCCGTCTGTTGCTGCCTGCCCAGGTGGGCCACATGTCGAGCCCCCATGCATCCTTCCGTCCTGGCCAGAGTTAAGTACTCACCTACCCCACCTATTTTCTTTCCCTTCTTCCTCTTCCCCTCTCATTCTTTCCCCTACCGAAGTGATCCTCCCTCTATATTCCTCTCTTGCTATCTTTCTCTTCCTCTTATTCTTAAAATTTTTCTTTCAATTTCAATAAAAAATATAGCAGTAAATATAATTATTTTTATTTCATTGAATCTCATCTAACAGTGATTAAAGTTGAAATATTTTAATTAATTGCAAAATATTATGTTAAATGTATGTAATGGTATTTTTTGTTAAAATTTGATTAATTATTTAGCATAATGAAATGTGTAGTTATTATTTATTTGTTAGATAATTATTTTATATTTATAATGAAATGTTGTTTATTTTATATTTATAATGAAACGTTGTTGATTATAATTTTAAAAATGTAAATATATTTGTGAAATTTACATGTTATATCACACCTTTCTGTGGTGCGACATGCTCCTGTAGAATAATTAATGATCTTCGATACATGAAAACCATTAATTACCCTACAAGGGATGCGTAAAATTTTTTTTATATATTATGTGTCGTTCTAAGTTTTGCCAAAGTACTAGTCCTAAATAACATTTTATATTTACTACCTTTAACATTTAATTGCTTAATTAAATTAATTAGAAACTTTAATCTACTCCAAGTCCTTGCCTTCAAAGAGTCTCCTGTTGATTTAGTGCTCTGGGAACCCGTGCTCGCCATCCAATTGTCAACCTATGTCCATCAAATGATGAACGTTGAGTATAAAACTTAGTGGTGCTTAACACATAACATATACGATATGATCATTCATATCACATCCATGAATAAGTCATTTAAACTAGAACATTTACTTATTGACATTATCATGTAATCATTTTAAATATTATTTCTAATCATCCTTTATGTATATCATCATTTACTTTACACTCTAACATATTCAGTTCATAGTTCATTTATATCAATAATTTGATTAATTTATTTCCTTGATATATATATATATATATATATATATATATATATATATATCATTTATTTTTCTTTGGATTTATATTCCTCTTACATTTTCACAAAGGAATGTATACATTTATTATGTATACTACATCAATCAATCATAATCATACAACCATTAATATTTCAATACTATAAACTTATTTATAATATATTCAACATTGTTCAATCATGATAATTTATATACTTGTTAATATCATAACTTTATTATTGTTATTATTATTTTCGATGTATTTCTATTTCTTACTATATATATCAGTAATTCAATACCTTAAAATATCGAGTCTTCTTAAAGTCACATATTATTATTCTGTCATGATCCCTTTTTAATGAACTAACTCCATAAATCGTTATTCACAAACAATAGAATTAATTTCATAACAATTTAGCATTTAATAAAATCCTATAAGTATTTTTGAAAATGTTATTTTTCACTTCATCACATATTTTTTAAAATTCATCATATATAACATAATTTTTATACTCATATTATGATTATCATGTATGTTTCATATATCATAGCATTAATGTAATTTTAATATCATCATCATAATATAACAATGAATGCATCATTTAGGCATCATCATTATTATAATTCATGATTTATGTCATTAATGAGAATGCATTTATGTTATGCATTCTCCCTCATATTTTTCTGTTTTTTTATATCGTTTGCCCTCTTGACATTTTGGGCTATATTTGCACATTGTATTAGGTCATTCTTTCATATCTCATTTATGGTTCATCTAGAACCTGTATTCATATTCGTTTCTTTTCATATCATTTCAACATTTCCATATCCATATATTTCCCGTAAGAAATTATATCGTAATGCCCAATACTTTTCCTTTTATCATTATCCTTTCGTATTCTTTTATTTTCTTTTTCCCCATTTTTCTCCATGTCATGACATGCATGAATTTATCCACTTATGTTTCAATGAAATGAAATGAATGTTTTATGCCATGATGACAAAAATAAACATGTGCAAACACCATGATATTTTATCATATCTCATCCTTTTCATCTATCAAATATTTCATATAACATGATTTCCATATATCCTTCATTTAATAAAACATTCCTTCTACATAGCATACATCCCAGATAACACCCATTGCTTTTAACATTTATTTTCAAACATACTTTGATAATCATTTAATGAAAATCACATTATAATGCAAGTACTTTGATCTTATTTATTTACTTAAAATAATAAATCATATTATAACATTCATAACTTTTAATCACCAATTAATTATTTCTATTCTCCATGAATCATCATGAAATTATATCAAATTATAATCTAATTAATTTTTTTATTTACAATAATTAATTTTTTTTTAGACATAGCATATCACATTATGCATATGCATCCCTTTTTTTTTATAACTTTATTATTATCATATAATAAAATAACCATTTCTTTTTATCATACTTCAACCTCATATATAACATATCCTCACAAAATATCGTTATTAAATATATTATATCATCAATATAATATATCATATCATAAACATGTATTCCATATCATTATATAATCATTAATCAATATATATATATATATATATATATATATATATCTTATTATTATGATTTATTATTTATATCTTTAATTATTCCCATTTATAATTTATGCCAATATTAGCACTTCCATTTTTTTTTATCACATATGTCATATTTCATACATTATTAAATGTGAATTTCATCGTATGCATTTTCCTAATGTATCATATATTTTATATGAAATTGAATTTCTATAGAATTTACCCAATCAAATCCATATAAAATAAAACTACAAAATATAACATGTAACGACATATAATAAAAACAATTAAGGTAAGTTCGTACTTACCTATCAATCCAAAACTAAGAATCAGCTAAAATAGCACAAACTTGATTTTATTTCCTTTTTTAATTCCCCAATGAAATGCTTTGATTTCCCTCTGAACCAGAATAATCACACATTAAATATTTATCTATAATTAATAAAATTAATTCCATTACTTATCATAATATCTTTTAATAAAAAAAATCATATCTTCATATACATCACGATATTATTCACATGTACCATTTTTAATACCATATAATTTAATTTCAGTCTATAACATTTATATGATATTAATAAAATCTTCATATTATGGAAAATTATACTTTCTTAAATTTTTCCATCATCTAATTTTAACTTCAAAACTTTCTTTATCAATATAAACTTATTATTATTTTTACTTACTTTTGTTATTTAATCAATTAAATAACACATTTCATATATATTTATAATAAATTCACATTTCTGATTATACCTATTTATTTTATTTGAATATTCTTATACTTATACCCACTTAACATTTCATTTTATTTCTTAAATTAATTGACCCTTAAGGTCCATAAACATTAAATTGTTATTTTTCTTATCAAAACTATTTCTTGCTTAAACAAACATTTATTAATGTTACAATATTTAAACATATATCATACTCCTTAAATACTTTAATTTTATAATCCACCAGCCTTATACTAACATATTTAATTATAGATTTAAATATTATCATATAAGTCACTTTCAAAATTCTCCTGTAGTTATCCACACCATTATCTAGTATAATTTTAATATCCAATAATTCTCTATATTCATTATTTAAATGACTCATATTACTTCAAAATAATTATTCTCATGCTTATTTAATTATCTTATTATGATATCATCCTTGAATCATTTACTATATTACCCTTTTACTTTATTTCAATTAATCAAAGTTTTT
>CANYBF011368845.1:0-40760 GCA_948192965.1 Dalechampia spathulata | reverse complement strand
ATTTATCATACCATGTATAATTCATATAAATTCATAATTCAAACATTTAAATCCACATCATCATCCAAATTCAACACGTACAAATCATAACACATCATACGTATATACTAACAGTGTGTGGCAAAAGTGAGGATGTGACACATGGACTATGTTCTACCTAACCTAGAGGGAATTCAATCGAGCATTGCTAGACCATCAATCAATAATAATAATTTTGAACTGAAGCCCAACTTGATTCAAATGGTGCAGAATTCACCATTTCATGGATTTTCGTCGGAAGATCTAAATGAGCATCTGGCTACTTTCTTGGAGGTTTGTGATACCTTCAAGATCAATAGAGTTTCAGAGGAGATAATCAAACTCAAGCTATTTTCATTTTCACTAAAGGATAAAGCCAAGTTGTGGTTGCATTCAAAGCCGCCAAACACCTTTACTAATTGGACTCAGCTGGCTTAGGCATTTTTGACAAAGTGCTTTCCACCAGTAAAGAAGACCAAGCTGTGAAATGAGATTTTGATTTTCTCTCAGCAGGAGAGTGAATCGCTTCATGAAGCTAATGAGAGATTTAAGGATTTGTAGCATCAACGCCTATATAATAGAGTACTAGAGTGGATGCTGGTACAAATATTCTACAATGGTCTTCACCCCAATATGAAGAGCATTATAGATGTAGCATCAGGAGGGTCTTTTATGGGACGTGTCACGTCTTTCCACTACGTAACATACTCCTGTAGCATGATTACTAATTCTCTATTCAAGAAAACTAATAATCATCCTATAAGGGATCTCTAACATTTAAGATTAAGTGTAGAAAAATTTTTTTTTTATATATATAACAATCTATCATCTATAACTGATCCATCTATCATTCCCAGGTATCATTATATTATCATGGAATTTAAATCATCACCTTATTAAAATCATTATCATACACGGGTTTTATTTTACAATTTAAAGTATCATTATGATAATATCGTCATAATTAATAATATTGTCATTTATTTTAAAATACCACCAAACTTATTTTAGTTACTGCCAATGTACTTATTTAAGAAGTTGCATGATTATCTCAGAAATAGAAGTTTGAAGAAAATCACACCAATTACCAATAACTCAAATATTTGTCCAGTTGTTGACGTTGCTAACGATTCTGCTCTCCGACTTTACTTGTTCATACGTTCATCAAATGATAAACATTGAGTATAAAACTCAATGGTGCTAATATAGCATAAATATCAAATATCACAAAAATCATATATCAATATGTCCCATTTACTTCCATATATAATCTCATAATTTAATAATGGCAAATAATTATCATATAAATAAATTCGTAAAACATCTTTAAATATTTTAAACATAATATTAAGATGTCATTAATTATATGCCATTATCATTAATATTCAATTTTAGCACTATTCATGATTTTTATTCCATCTACTATAATATCTCATGCATATTTACTATGTCATCATAGTCATGTTTAAATCAAACTCACCTTAATAAATTATATAATCATTATCTTAATCAATTATTTAATTATTATTTAAATGTCAATATCACTAAGCATTGCACATCTTTATGTAATATCAGCATCATCATTATAACATAACATATTAACATCATGTTTATATCATTATCGTTAATTTGAATATTATCATTAACATATCAATTTAATAGTAGACATGAATGTCATGGTATGTATATTTACTGTAAGAAATAACAAGATGTACTCATAGTTGTATAATTTAATACTAGTTAATACGTCATCATCATATATTCATGAATAATGTATATTTATGAGAATCCATTTATGTTATGCATTCTCCCTCATATCTGTACTATAAACATTTGGCCATTTCGTTTATATGCGCATGTACCAGGTCTTTCATATCATAACTTGCTTATGGTTCAACAATTAAAACCCATTTCTAATTTATTATCTTTCACTTTTATTTGTTGCTTTCCATATTATTTTCCTTTTTGTTTAATTCCCGTAGGAAATATATCATATTCCCGGTATATTTCATTTAACATTTTTCTTATATATATTGATTTTCCTCCTTCCTTATTTCTCCATGTCATAATGTGTCATGTTCATGCTTCATGCATTATGTATATGTCATGATTAATTAATAATTAATAACATAATTAATTGTGTAATGACATTACATTACTATGCCATCGCTCTTTTGATCATTAAATGATCTTGAGCTTTCAATTAAACTAACACAAACCTGGGATGTCCTTTTTGTTTAATTCTTTTATTGATACGTGAAGATTTTCCACAGAATTACCTAATCATAATGCAATGTTTGTCTTAAATTAATAATTAATATTCCACATAAATCATTTATTTTTCCATGTTTGTAAATCATATACCACTGTATTAACCAATCATATATCAGTGATAATCATTCATCATATCACAATATTATTTATGAAATCATATAAATATTTACATTGGTATCTACTATTCCATATATTCAAATTAATTATCAGCTTATTTCAAAACCGAATATGATATACGTAATATCAACTTATTATAATGATTCTACTACTGAAACTGTAATTAATAAATCTTCCATTATTATATCTTAAAACCTCTTTACTAGCTTCATAATTCTTATATTATCTTTAATCTTATACCCATTTTATAAACTGCTTCTTATTATGTAACTATAACTACATTTAAAATAAAATAGCTTATAATATCTTAGTATATTTAAACAGTAAACTATTTAAATTCCTTGATAAAACCTTATCATATAACATTCTTGTTATTCAATCCAGACAGTAACATCTTATTTGATTATGACTTTATTTCATTTCTGATCTGATTATATAATTAATTCAATTAAATAATTATGTTATAATAATTATTATTATATAATTATCATAGTAATATCTTATATTAAAAAAAATATTTGATCATCATTTTCCGTTTAATTTATTTGATCTCTTAATTCTGCTATCAGTAACACTTAATAATTCAACAGTTAATATATCACTATTAATTTGCAAAACTATCATGATCTTTGCACTGCTCATTTAAAATTATAATTTAATTTGATCATAAAATATTTCTATCCTTTAATCTAACCAATAACATCTTAATATAACTATGTCCTATCTTATCCTATTTTATTTAACATAATTCTATATTATCTTATGCATATAAGAATATTGAATATCAGAATTCATTAACAAAACATTTGGCTAACACTTAATGATTTTCTGCTAACAGGTTCCCTAACAACTACTACTGTCATATATATAATTAATAATTCAAACAGTAACTTTACTTGATATATGGCTGTCATTATCTTACTTAATCATACATCTTCAGTAACATTTAATATAACTGCTTATTACTTATTTACTTAACATTTTTATATTAGCATTATCACATCATATACTTTTTGCCTCATTCTGTTCATTATCCATTAGTTAAGTATAATCATTTATCATTTAATCAACTTATGCTTCACTGTCATCTCTGATTAATTCCTTAACTTAAAATCTTATTTAAAATAATATCACACCACTTAATTATCGACTTATTGAACTTCTTAAAGTCACTTAACATACTCAAATAATTGATCATTTAAGTCCACTTATGTTTCATAGCCATAGACTTACACTAAAATTCCTTTAACATTTAAAAGTGCATTTTTAAGTTACTTATATTATAACATTACTTAACCACAATATATCATTCATTTATTAACTCGATAAAACCTTTAATAATACTTATTATACTTAATAATCTTTCTGGTTTTCATTTATAATTCATCACAAATCTTCTTAGCATACCTTAAGTCATATTTCATTATATCCTTTAATTTAGCAACTTACATTGACCTTAACCAACCAATTGATACTATTTATTTATGACTTCAATAAACCTTCAAATTATACTTAATATGCTTCTCTTTGTACTTATTTAAGTCTTTAATATGATTATGGTCACATATCATCTATTTTATACACTTAACATGTAAAAACTTTCATCCCAAGTCCAATTTGATTTATATGTCGTATGCTTCATCATATTACATCACAAAAGACTTTATTTATATCTTAATTAAAAAGTTAATTACTTAGTTCATACTTTAACTTAATCATCTCTATTAAATTCCATATACTTAAAATGAAGATTAAGCCTTAAGTCAAAATCATTTAACTTCAAACTTAATGTAATCATATTACTTTAACTTAACCCATATTAAAACTTAAGTTTTTGACTTTTCCTTAATATTAATCTTTTGTTTTAACAAATTCATTCCTTATTATATTAAATCTTATCAAATCCTTCATCATTTTACTTAAAACCATTTGGCCATGAAGAAAAATTAGCACACACTCACCTACACAATCATCAATCCCTTTATTTCATCTTCTTTACTACTCTAACTAATTTAACCATCAAATAATCAACTAAAACTAACATAAAACATTACGTCCAAACCATCAAACACTCATTTAATATGTAAATCAGTAGATCTATAGCTACTTCATACTCACCAAGGCTCACATTGAGCCAAACAACCAAAAATCAACTAAAACTTGATCTCCTTTGAATTTTGCTATGGATTTAAATAGATCTTCATTTCTTTGACCTCCTTAAAGTTTCTCTCCACCTTAAATCAACATGCATGTACTTAAAAGAGTTAGATTAGACAAGAAACAAAGTAGATCATCAAAGAAAGGTTTCAATTTTCATGTTAACGACATGTTTTTAAGTGGATTCGACCAAGAACTTAGGATTCAAAGAAGATATGTTTTGATCATCTCTTTAGAAGAGAGAAAACAAAAGTTATTTGGCTAAAACTTATAGTATATACATATACCTTGCTTGAAGTTGAAAAATAAGATGAAAAGAAGTAGTAGTGTGTTGCGGTTTTGTAGCTTCAAGAAGAAATGATTCGGTCACTTCAAAAATGACTTGAAAATGAAGATATCTTGAACCCAATCTTACGCTTCATATATGGAAACAAATTTAGACATAAGATTTGAAAGGAAAATAGAGAAATAATGGAGATTTGTTTCGGTTTCTTTTGAGAATAATGAAGATATGTTGGAACAAAAAGAGGAAATGAAGGAAAAGGCTTAGGAAAGATGAAGATAAGATAGGATTGTAAGAAAAATAGGATGGTTTTCTTCGACCAAGGCATGTAAGAAGAGTACAAATTGACTTAATGATGGATAAGAGACCCATACATAGCATTAAAGAGGTAGGGTGTAAATTTGGTCGTATAAAAACTAGAATACACCCCTTATACATATAATTATGCACATATTATAACCTTAATATGTATAATACTTAAATTCTACCAATAGTAAACCTTAATTTCATATTTAATACCCCTTTAATACATTAATACACATTTTTTAATAAATACCATCCTCCATCTTTTTCCACTAACTCCAAAATACCAATATTTTAATTTCTCTCTCCATCCACTAACATAATTTCCAAACCCACTATCACCATTTCCAATCCCATTTCTAATTTAATATACTAATTCAAATAAATTTTAACTTATTCTATTTCAATCATATATTCATCTATTTATCTATTTACATAACATTAATTTATTTATCATTCATTTATGACATCATCTTACCACTTAATGATATCATCATGATATCATTAATAAAAATTCTAATTATACTTTTCTAATATTTACATATTATTATATTCTTTTACTAATACTTTATTAATACATATTTACTTATTATCTAATACATTAAAATCATAATTAGGCTCATTTATTTACATCACACTTATATCATCATGCTTACATCATTATTGCTCAATTATGACATCATAAATAATATCCAAATCTTATTTAACTATCTTTTCATATTAGGTAATTTAAGTTAAAACAATCATCTTAGACTTACTAAATTAATCATACCAAGTGTTTTTAATATCGAAATCATCGATTAATCATCATTCAATGGTTCTGTTTAAGGGTTTCATCAAAAATTTTCATTTCAACTTCAAAGCATGAAACCCTTATCATAGCACATAATATCCATCATTAGCATAATTTCATATCAATTTCACATTTATAGCATATAAATCAAGATATTTCAATCAATTCATGAATGTAAAGTGGGTGCTTGATTGAGGATGTGACAGGATGTACACTAGCAGACTCAAAGGCACTGATTAAGGAGATGTCAACTAAGTCCTATCAGTGGAATAATGAGGTAGCTAGATCAAGGAAAGGATCAGTGGTTCATAATGTAGAGGAAATCATAATGCTGAATGCCAAATTTGATGCTTTGGTGAGCAAGCTGGATAAGCTAGCCATAAATAGTATCATCATAAGTTAGATGCCAGGTCCGATCAATTGTGAAGCCTGTAGAGTATTTCATGCTAAAGATTGTTCTTTTATGAATTAGGGGTAGGAAATAGGAGACCAAGTCAACTTTGTTTGTCAATAATATTAATGGCAGGGTAATCAAAATCAACAAGGGAACCCATTCTCCAATTCTTATAATCCGGATGGAGGAATCATCTGAATTTTTTCTGGAAAGACTAGAGTTCTCAGAATCACCAGCAATAGTCAAGGCAACAACCTTACATGCCCCCTCTAATGAGATAGTTGCCAATCTATCAACCTAGAGCTAATCTACATTCGTAACAACCATAGAAATCCAACCTCGATGTGATGATGGAGACAATCTTGCAAAACCAAAAGGTGTAGGATGATAATATTAAAAGCCTATCCTCTACGTTGGAGTAGCTAGCCACACATAACAAAATGCTGGAAAATTAGATTACTTAGTAGGCTAGTTTCTCCAAGGCCTTAAGGAAGTTACGAGCTTAGCCAAAACAAAATCCTAGGGAGCACTGCAATGCCCTAAATGTTCGGGTTAGATAGGGTACAACCAAGAGGGATTTTGATGATTTGGTGGATGTAGAGGTCCAGGAAGAGCAGAGGCTAATGATTGAAGTATAGAGAGGGAATATTAGGGGAGAAAAGGAAACCTAGATACTGCTGAGTAAAGGAAAAGAGAAAGATGATGCTCCAAGGCCTATGAGCAAACCTTATGTACAGCTTATGCCATTTTCATAGAGGCATGCAAAGGTGAATCTAGAAAAGTAGTACACCAAGTTTTTGGAGGTGATCTAGAAAGTCTAGATCAATCTTCCTTTAATAGAGGTATTACGAAGGATGTTAGCCTATGTAAAATTTTTGAAAGAGATTATCAGTAGGAAGATGGACATCATGGAGGATGAGACAGTGGCCTTAATAGAAGAATGCAGTGCACTCATTTTAAATAAGGCACTTCCTCTAAAGCTAAAAGACTCAGGAAGTTTCTCTATCTTGTGTTAGATAGAGGAAGTGGCTATTGAGAAGGCACTTTATGATTTAGGGGCAAGTGTCAGTGTGATGCCCTATACAATTTCGAGCAAACTGAAGGTGGGCGATATAGTGCCAACTAAGATGACCTGACAGCTAGCAGACCTATTAATAAAATACCCTTTAAGGATTTTGGGAACCATTTTTGGCTACAGCTGGGGTAGTCATAGATGTAAAGAATGGAGCACTCTTATTGACAATGGGTGAAGAAGAGGTTTCATTCAAGCTATCAAATTTGATGTAAAAGTTGATAAAGGAGGAAGGACTATGTCTAAGGTTCAATGTTATCAATCAGTTGGTGAATGATACGGTGATGAAAACTATTGGCAGCCAGGATGATCCATTGGAGCTTTGCTTACTTGGGGATATCGGGGAAGAAAATTTGATAGAGAAAGTGGTGGCATGTTTAGATGTGCTAGACTTGACACCAAAGTTCAATCCAAAGAAGCCTGTAAAGGTTGAGGCACTAGAGACAAGGGAGTAGTAGTGGGGAGCATAATTTGGATGCACTCCAAAAGTGAAACTTAAGGAACTCCTAAGCAACTTAAGGTACATATTTCTTGCATCTAATTTTACATTTCTTGTGATTATTAATGCTAAGTTAGACTCTAAAAAAGAGAATAAGTTATTGCATGTGCTTAGACATTATAGTAAGGCAATAGGTTATTCTATACATGATTTGAAAGACAACATCCATCATTATGAATGCATCACATTATTCTTGAGGATGAATGTAAGCCTACTATTGAATGCCAGAGATGCTTGAATCTTAATATGAAAGAGATAGTTTAGAAAAAGATTACAAAATTACTTGATATTGGTGTTATTTACTTGATTTCAGATAGTGAGTAGGTTAGTCTTGTTCACATTATTCTTAAAAAGGGAGGGGTGACCATTGTCAAAAATGATAACAATGAGTTAATTCCAACTAGGACCATCACTGGTTGGCAAATGTGCATAGATTATAGAAAGTTAAATAAAGCTACTAATAAAGATCACTTTCCATTACCCTTTATTGACCAAATGTTAGAATGATTAGCTAAACATCCTTATATGTGTTGCTTAGATGGTTAATCAAAATTTTTCCAAATCATAATTCACCCCAATAACCAGGAAAAAACTACTTTTACATGTCCTTATGGAACATTTGCTTATCGGTGCATGCTATTTGGCCTTTGCAATGCACCAGCTACATTTTAATGTTGCATGATGTTTATTATCTTTGACTATATTGAACATATTATGGAGGTGTTTATGGATGATTTTACTGTGTATAGTGCAACTTTTGATGATTGTTTAAATAACCTAAGAAAAGTACTTGAAAGATGTGAAGAGTCTAACCTTGTTTTGAATTAAGAAAAGTGTTATTTTATGGTCCAAGAAGGAATTATCTAGAGACACCAAGTTTTGGCTCGAGGTATTGAAGTAGATAAGGTAAAAATTACCATGATTGAAAGGCCACTGCCGCCCACGTTTGTTAAGGACATTAGAAGTTTTTTAAGGCATGTAGGTTTTTACAAGCGGTTTATTAGGGATTTTTCTAAAATAGCAAGACCTCTCACTCATCTGTTGTCTTAAGATGTTCTCTTTGTTTTTACTAATAAATTTTTTAGTGCGTTTGACAGATTGAAAATAGTTTTAATTTTTGCTTTGATTGTTCAACCCTTGGATTGAAGACTTCCATTTGAAGTGATGTATGATGCCAGGGATTATGATCTGAGACCTATTTTAAGTCAGAGACAGCAGAAGGAGTTTTAAGTGATATACTATGCTAGCAGGACTCTGGATGATGCACAGGTGAATTATATAACTATAGAGAAGGAATTCCTAGTAGTGGTGTTAGCTCTGAATAAGTTCTGGTCATACTTGATGGGATCTATAACAATTGTTTATACAGATCATTAAGTGGTCAGATACATCATCAATAAGAAGGATGCCAAGCTGAGGTTAATCAGATATGTGCTTATACTGTAGGAGTTTAATATCAAGATCAGGGATAAGAAGAGGGTAGAAAATAAAGTGGTAGATTATCTTTCCTGAATCAGAACAAGGAAGGACAATACAGATAATGCAATGCCAGCAATCAAAGAGGAGTTTCCAGATGAAAATCTATGTGTGATAGATGACTTAGTACCATGGTTTGCAAACATAGTGAATTATCTAGTTTGTAATGTTCTTCTATCGAAGTGCTGTTGGTAACAGAAGAAATAATTCTTATACACAGTTAAGAGTTATTGGTGGGATGAGCCATTTTTATTCAAGGAGTGTTCAAATGGATTGATTTGTTAATGTATTCCCGATAAGGAGTTCAACAGAATCCTGACTGCTTACCATTCCTCTCCGTATGGTGGACATATGGGTGGTCAGAAAATAGCAGCCAAAGTGCTTTAGAGCGGGGTTTATTGGCTAATTCTTTTCAGAGATGCTCATAATTTTATGAAAGGATATGACAGATGTCAATGAAGTGGTGGGTTAGGAAGGACAAATGAAATGCCTTTGAAGATCTTAGAAATTGAATTATTTAATGTATGGGGAATCAATTTCATGGGTCCATTTTTGTCTTCAAGGAGCAACCGCTATATCTTGGTGTGTGTAGACTATGTTTCCAAGTGGGTTGAAGCGGTGGGGAGTCCTACCAATGATATGACAGTGGTAATTAGATTCTTGAAGAAATTCATTTTCAGTCGATTTAGCACTCCTTGGGTAATAATCAGTAATGGGGGAACTCATTTCTATAATAAACCATTGGAGAAGTTATTGTTAAAATATGGCATTGTGCACAAGCTGGCTACCCCATATCACCCTTAAACGAGTGGCCAGGTGGAAATTTTTAACTAAGAGTTAAAATATATTTTGGAGAAGACAGTTAATGCTTCCCATAAGGATTGAAGTATGAAGCTGGATGATGCATTATGGGCATATCGAATAACTTATAAAACTCTGATTAACACAATACCATTTCAACTATTGTATGGAAAGGCATGTCATTTGCCAATAGAGTTGGAGCATCAGGCTTTCTAGGTAATCAAAGAGATAAACATGGATTTAGACAGATCTAGAAATAGAAGGAAGTTATAATTGAATGAATTAGAAGAACTTCACCTTGCTACTTATGAGAATGTCAAACTTTACAAGGAGAAAACTAAAGCTTGGCATGATCGGCATATTGTGGAGAAAAATTTTATAGAGGGCTAAAAGGTTTTGTTGTTCAATTCATGGTTTAAGCTATTTTTGGGTAAACTAAGAAGCTGATGGTCAAGGTTGTTTATAGTGGTACAAGTTTTACCCTTTGGTGTGTTCGAGCTAGAAAATAGCAAAGGTGGTCGTTTCAAGGTTAATGAACATTGACTTAAGGCATACATCAAAGGGGTTGAGCAAGGGACAACGACAGTGTTTTTCTTCTCAGAAACCAAGTAACATGCTAAGTTTAGGATCGTTTCATGACCATGCTTTGGTTATTTGCTTTATGTGTTACATACTTTTCTTTTATTAATTTTCATGTTATTCCATTTAACTTATTACTTTTGTTTATTTTATTCTGTTTGAGTTGTTTGGTTTGTATGTTGTTGTTCTAGTTATTCTATTTATTTTGTATGATTCCGGTAAATTTTCAGTATGCTGTGTAATTTGTGTGAGTTTTATATGTTATAATTTGCATTTTGGATGTTTTAGGTGCTATTTAGTTTAAGTTTTGTTTATAGCTTATATGGTATGTTTTACATTTTCATCTTGTTTATTCATGTTCTTATATTTAATTACTTATATCTTATTATTGTATCTATCTACTTTTCAGGTAAGCATGTTTAGGTTAGTTCACTTTAGTTTCATTCACATGTCAAGTAGGTTAGTTCATTTTATACTTCATTATTGCATTTACACTTACATATGCATTTTATTACATCTTCACATGCATGTTTCACTCTTCCACATGCATTTGTCTTTAGTGTTTTAATTCTTTTGAATCAATCTAGGACCTTAAAAGTTATGTTGCTCATATTTTGATTAATGTGCTATGCAATTGTCATTTACTATTTTGTTTTCTTTAAGCATTTCATGTTTATAATTAATGCATTCATCCTAAGCTTTGATTTCTCATTTAAATTCATGTTTTCATGAATTCTACATGACTCATGTAATATATATACGAGTCAAGTTTTACATGGTGAATTTTAGGTCTTAAAGTGCTTGAAAAACAAGATTTCCTTTATCCTAACGAGTCTTACATGAGTCATGTAAAAACCTATACGACTCATGTAAGGTTCAGTCTCTTGCAAAAATGAAAAATTCCTTAAAGTCAAGACTTACACTACTCATGTAAGTACATACCCGAGTCATATACTACATGTTTTTCCCTTAAAACCCTTATTTTTCACTCCTTACCTCACTTACACACTCACTTTTCCTTAACTTAACCAAATTTCCCCTCTTTTAAGCCTTACCTTCTTCATCTTTTCTCTATTTTCTTCATCATCTCATTACTATTTTAGTTTAGGATCATTATTTAGTTGCTTCTTATTTTATTTTTCTCCATCTTTCTTCTTATTTGCTGCTAACTTGTTTAATTTCATCTTCTCTTTTGCTAATTATAATTCTTTAGGGTTAAAAAATTTATGGGTTTTATGTTTGCTTCTTGTTGTTGGAAGTGGGTTTTAGTTTAATTATTGGTTATTTGTTCAATCACTTGGATTCTTCATCTTTATTCATCATGAACAAGAGGAAAATTGGTGAGTCCTCCTCTTCCACTCCACCACCTCTATTTCCAATCATAAATCCTATTCAAGAATGAAGATATGCTAATCTTCATTCTTGAGAGTTAATTGCTACAAATTTTCTTGATGATGATGCACTTGATCATTTAAAATGCTAAAATAGGGTGTATGATTTCATTGATAAACTTGGTTGGAGACAATTTCTTTTGCTAGGGAGGAATCTCTTAATGAGATAACTTTGGAGTTCCTTAGTTCAATTCAATGGCAATTAAACCCCTATCTTGAAAACTATGGTGTCGTTAAATTTAATTGAGGGGGAAAGATATTTAAGTCTAGTCTAGTTGAACTAAGAGAGATTTTTAGAATGCCTCATAATGGGATAGATAATACCCCAAGTGACTTTAACAATGTTGCTATGTTTACGGAGTATGTTACCCAGGGACATGCATAATATCATTGTAGTAGTTCTAGGATGAGCCAGATAAGGTCTCCTATTGTTAGGTTTATGCTTACATTATTTTCAAATGTAGTGTTACCTAGGACAGAGGGATCAAAAATCACCATCTCTAAACTTTTTCTTGTTCAATGCATGACTACTAGTGTTAAGTTTAATGCTACCTTATGGATGGTAAAAGATTTTATCTAGATAGGAGAGATAAGTAAGAATACTCCTATTTATTATGGTGGTTTAGTAATTATATTGGGTAGACATTTTGGAGTGCTTAGAATAAAGAAAATTAAGTATACTGTAACACCAGGTAAAGATAAGCTAGATTTTTTCTGTACTTAATAATAAGAGGATAATCAAATAGTGCAAGGATTCTAGTAGGTATTTCTTTGCTCAAGGCAATGTGATACAGTATGAGATAGGCGCAGATGGTACTCCACCTCAACCTCCTCCTCCCTCTAGTTCTACTCTTATTCATGAGCAACAAGACACCCAAACAAAACCCAACATGCATAATATCATGTCATAACTTAACAACCTTACCATGACAGTTAATTCCAATACACAAACCCTGATAGACTTACATAAGCTTACTTAGTCTAATGCCCAGGCAATTCAAGTAATTTATAATAGAATGGATCGTTTCAAAGAAGTTTGCTTTGCGTATTTTCAACATGTATCACCACCCGCCTCCTCCACCAAAGTTATGATTGTATGATATCTTTTAATTTTCTTCTTTTTACTATTTATTTATATTATGTTGGTTTACTTTATTGCATGCTTTCATCGTTATGATAATATGTGTTATCCCTTACTGGTGATATGCTTTAGTGCCATTGAGGACAATGTCAATTTTTAAGTTTAGGGTGGCATATTCATATTATCTTGTTTTACATTGCATTTTGTATCTCATGCATTTTTAGCATTACTTCTTCATATATTTGTTATTTTTGATAAGATTGCTTTTTCTGATAGAATTGTTTTTCAATTTTGCTTGAAAAACACTAGTTTTAAATCCTAGTGACTTTTTTTTATTGTCATTAGTTGAAGAAATGAAGTGATAGTAGAATGTAACTTATTGCTGAAGTCTTTTGCTTATTGATTAAAGTTATTTTAAGTCTTTATCACCTTGACCCTTTTATTACTCATGCCAAATTTTGTTTACATGTATGCTTATCAATTTAAGCTATTTTTAAGTTAATTTGAGTTTTAATGAACTGGTCAATTCTTAATGAATAAGTTTAGCTTATTATAATTCAATTAGTGGGTCAATTTAAAAGTACAAATGGTGCGTAATTATTTTTGAACTCTAGACCTACTCTTATGTTTATTGGCTAGTAGGTAGGAAATAACATGCACCCCATGTGGTTTTCTAAGTCAAAATGCCAATAAATATGAGTATTCTGTTTGCTTTTCACCCATATGTTTTTGATGTTTAGTAGATAAGGACATTTATGTACTCCATGAATGTTTCTAAGTTAAATGGTTGAAAAATAAGAGTACTAAACTTGGGTGCCTTAGTTGTGATTTGATTAACCGGTAGCCAACACTTATAATGTTTGCTTTCAAGCTAAAGATTTGCAGCTAGGTAACTCAATCAATATAAAAAAAGAGAAAACAAAAGCTTAAAAATTGCTTTGATCCATTTTTTGTTATATAATAAGTATAATGGCTTCATTAACTTGCTTGTTCATTTTTGCTTGATTACTTAAAGGCATCTTATTATCTTTATCCTTATGCATATATGTTTGCATTAGAATATTGGTATTTATAATAAGATGGATGATAGGCTTATTAATATTTAAATGTAAATGAAATTCAGTCAGTTAATCTTCACATCATTACGCTTTCTATCTTTATTTTATTCATGTTGAATATTGACAATTTATGATTCACTTTAATTTACAGCTCTTTATTTTTTTCTTTACTTGAAGACAAGCAAAAGGTTAAGTTTAGAGTGGTTTGATAATATGTATTATCATTACTTTTCTTCATGTCTAAGTTATCCTTTTTAACCTTATTTTCATGCATTCTTATTAAATTATATAGCATATTATGTGATGAATTGCATATTTAATATCATTCCATGTATCTTATTCATGTATTGCATTTCTATCTTCAAGTTATTCATTTTCTTCATGGTTTTGGATAATTTATATAGCTATTTCACATAGTCTAAGAATTATCCCAATTTAGTTGGATTTACGTGTATCATATAGGTCTTTAGGTTTACTATCTTATAGTAGAATTTTAGTTTAAGGCCTAAAGTTTTATTTTTCCACATTTAAGTTTAGAGATGTCTTTTTCCTGACTTATGCGATTCTTACACGACTCGTGTAAGACTTACATGAGTTATGTAGGAACCAACCATTTAATTTGATTGCTTGATGTAGGTTTTTTCTCCTTGGACAAACCTTACATGAGTTATGTAAGGTTCTACATGACTCGTGTAGGATTCGGCCCCCTTTAATTCTCACTCCTTTCATTTGCTTCAAAAGCTACATGACTCGTGTAGCATTTACATAACTTGTGTAGCTCATTTTAATCGATTAATCACTCTTTAATGCTAACCATAGGATCATAGGATGGAGGGTTGGGATGAATTGTGTAGTTTCTGGAAAGCATTAGAACGTAAGAGCAGTTAAGGGAAGGCATTTTGATATATGAAGTAGAAAAATTAGGGTTCTTGGAAAGAAAAAAAGGAGAGAGGCTAGGGCTCTGAACAATTGAATTCTTAGAATCACTTCTAATCTTATTCTGTAGTAAGTTTTTATCAAGGTATTAAGAAGAATTGCTCGGAATCCAGATTGGGCGAGTAGGAAGAGCTGAAGTTAGAAGCAATAACAAGTTTCAATTTCAAGTTCTTACTAGTTTTATTCTTTTTCTTCTTCTGTTATTTTGTTGAACAGAATTCTATGGTTGTATTTTCCTATTTGTTAAGTTACTTACTTATTTCAGTTATTAGGATATGATTGAATTTGGATTTCGGGATTGAATGTTATGTGATTTCAATTTTTCAGATTGACTAGTAATTTAATTGATTTTTATGTTTTCAAGTTGAGTATCATGCTATTTATTCAGTTATTAGATTCAGGCCTATTCTGACATATGAATAATATAAATTTCTTTTGATCGCTTTGAAAGAAGGATTGATTTAGCTGAATGAACTTGAGAACACTTGATTTTAACTGCCTAGACGTATGAGTTAGTTGATTGGGAAGCTTAAGTGTGGTATTGAGCTAATCAATGGGTTAAATTTAATAGTCATGAGAGTAGTTTGCTAGTTTATATTGAGTAGGTAAATGGTAAATGAGTTTAATAGACCTTATATCATAATTTTTGATATTTAATACCTTGAATAATCAATGAAATTAATGTACAATACTTTGATTACCATCAGTCCTAGAGAACGATACTCTTATACTGTAGTTGCGATCCATATTTTTACGATGATGTAATTACATTTTAAAATGTAAAGTTTGTTGAACCATTATGCATGTTAAAATACACCTATTTATACACCAACATGTTTACTGCTTTAATTCTTTCCCAAACCTAGTGTTACAATTCTACTTCTCCCAAATACAGAATCATTCAATCTTAATCAATCAATGAAATTTGTAAACTGAATTAAGTTTATGCCAATTACAAATAGCAACTTATTGGCTTAACAATATAAATAATGTATTTTTAAAAATGATTTTTTTATTCTAATATGAAATATAAATTAATTTTTAAGATAAGTTGTTTATTTTTTAAAAATGTTTTTTTATTTAATTCATCTATTAGAATGATGATTTCAATAGCATGAAAATATCGAGGTTGTTTGGATTGATGGAATTTGAATTTAATAGAATTCAAACGTTACATGGAATTTAAATCCATGATTTTTAAAATCAATGACATTTCAATTTTGCTTATTTGGTTGAAAATATAAAATTCATGGATTTTAATGACACTTGTTGTACAATTGACACTAATTTTGATGTGAGATGAGTTTACACATGATATGATATAACAAAAAAATTTTAAAAATCAGTAATTAAATAACTAAGTGTCTAATTAATTAATTAAAAATATATTAATTATTTTAATAAATATATTTATTGATATATGTAATATTTTTATATAATGAAATTTTAAATATTTGATTGATATGCAATTTTAATTATCAATATGAATAAATAACTTTTAAAATAGAAATCATTAATTTGTTATTTTTATTTACTTATATGTTTTCTTGATGATTGAAATGAATTTGAATTATATTAGATATTGAAAAAATTTTAATGTATTTAAACTATATTATATTTATATGATGAAAAATTTTAATATAAAATATATCAAAAAATAGATATGTTCATGATATTTATAAAAATAAATAATTTTAATACTATTTATTTTATATTGTTATGTTATTAAAAATCTAAAAAATAAATTTTAAAAAAATCTAGTTTCATAAAAAATTTAAAAAAATTAATTAATTTAAAAAGTATTTTTAACATATTAAATATATCACAAATCATTTTTCAATCTTTGTTTAAAAACATTAAAAATATTTAATATTATAATATAACTAAATTAATATTAATTATTGAATTATATTTTAACTTCTACAGCTTGACAGGAGAAGTACTCTACCAGTGATTATTATTTTCATAATTTATCAAGAATACATAATTTCTTATATAAACTATTACATTTAAATAAATAATACTTATTTATAAAAAATTATTATATTATAAAAGTTATTCTTGTTAACAAAAATATTATAAATATTCAATCCATATTCATGTGAATTACATTTTCATTAATGAAAATATATAATTCATTATTATAAAATAAAATTTTAATTATTATGAAATAAAATTTAACCAATAAAAATTCATATAATTTTAGATTATAATTATTCAAAAGAATAGCTTATTTCATTTATAAAACAAATTTTCATACTAATTTTTAATATAAAATTTTAAAATTGATTTAAAGTAAACATAATTATTTAAAATTTATAAATAAATTTCATAAAATCTATTAAATTTATTTTGATAAAACATTATCCATTCATTATAATATTTTAGATATATTTTTCATTCACTTATATATACTAGAGTTTAATAACGTGCGATGCAAGTTAGTATGATTTTTTTGACCTATTATTTTGTAAAAATTTTATATTTTATTTTTTCAAATTTTTTACCATTATAATATTTTCTATAATTTTAAATTAATATTTAATATTTAAGTACTATGTACTTATTTAAAATAATGTTTATATAATATTTTCATCTATTCATTTATAAAAGTTGAGAGTAAATATTTATTTATCTATTTGATAATAATACCTCTTTATAGACTACATTTTTATGTATGTTGGTTCATTCTTTTTAGATCATCTTTTTTTATTAGTATCTTTATTGTTGAATTTAAAATCCCTCTTAATAATTCAACATATAGCTATCCATGCAAAAAAACATCTTCTGGCAAGTATACTCTTATATTTGGTATTGTTTATATCTATGCCTTATTTATAGTCATTGCAAAACATAATCGTACTATAAATTGCTTCCTTTTGAATTGGAACGGATATCCTTCACTTTCTTGTGGATTCAATAATATTCTTGGTAGTAACACTTGTCTATTAGCATGTTGCCCAGCTGTTATTTTAGCATATATGATTTTTTTCAAATCTTTTACATATCATTTGTGTTTCATTGCACAATCCATTCACTGTATCCAAATTTCTTAAAAGTAGTATTCTTCAATTAACTTTCAACTATAGTCTATGTGGTGGGATTACATTTGGTTGTGAGCTATTTAAAAATTCTTCTTGATAATTGGTGTTAACATTATTAATTGCATAATAGTTAAGGTACACTTGAGTTTCTCTCGGGAACATATCTATCATCATCTGATTCAATTTATCCACATATTCATTCTTCATTGCTAATATTGCATGGTTTGTCATGTATTTTAATGATAACAAGTTCTCAATAAAATTAGGAAACACATTTTGTATCAATGCCTTCTCGCATGAATCTTTTCCAACATCTTGTATTACCATTTCATCTGATATGATTATATTTCCATCATGAGTTGTAGGCTCTTCCCCATTCCTTACTCTTTATAAGAAATCACTAAAGGTTATGTCTAATCTAGCTCGTATGGTATTTATCAATTTGAGCACTTCCATTTTATTCTAAAGATATGATGTTACCAGACTTGCATTAACTGTTTCTTGCCTTATTCCTTTAAATACCACTGATAATACCTGTCTAAAGTCACCTCCAAATACCATCACTTTTCCACTAAACGGATCATTGTTGTTCATTATATCTCTGAGCATTTTATCAATTGTCTCCACCATATATTTCTTGGCTATTGGTGCTTCATCCCATATGATCATGTTGGCTTTGTGTAACAACATTGCCAAGCCACTCTTTTTAAACCATATAATGTTATTTTTATTAGATTGAGTGGAATATTGAATCTAGAGTTTATTATCCTTCCTCCTATCATTATTAATGTTGCTACACTTGAAGTTGCTATTGCTAGAGCTATATTTCCTTTTGATCTTAGATTAGCCAATAATGCTTGATATAAGAAAGTCTTCCTTGTACCTTTTGGTCCATCCATAAAAAATATTCTAGTGCGTCTTAAGTTTAATTTATTCATTACCACTGTATATGCATATTTTTGTTCCAAATTAAGCTTTAACACTACATCAATGTCTTCTTGTGGCATTTGTATTGCTATCTTGTCACACCCCACTCTAAGATGTAACATGCTCCCGTAGAATAATAAATAGTCTCCAATACATAGAAACCATTGATTATCCTACAAGGGATGTACTTTACTATCGTTTACTTGTTAAAACTTATGTCAGGTAAATAAAACTTATAGAAACAATTATACAGCAGTTGAGATTTTTAAAACATAAATTAATACATATATTAATTCTCATTTCATTTTAGCGTTTAATGAAAAACATTTAAGAATATTTGAACTCACATTGCACCCATGTTTTTAACTGCCTTATTACAATACTCTATTATATAAAATTCCTATATCAAACAAAACATAAAACCCTTCTACGTCCTTGCCTTCAATATGAGTCCTACTGAACTAGTGCTCTGGAATTCATGCGCTCTAATTACCTGATAACCTGCATCCATCAAATGATGAATGCTGAGTATAAAACTCAGTGGTGCTATAAACAAAATCAAAGACATTACCTTTAATCAATCATAGTGATCTACATTAATCACTGTACCATATCATTTCTTACTCTTTAAACATCTCTTATTTTCTGTTAACAATAATGCCTAAAGCATTATTTACTATTCATAAATCACTATTCATCTAGTACTATGCACACTTTTCTATTCATCTATACTTTTCCATGACCTTTTTGATATACCTATGAGCAATACAAGTTTCATGCTAGGTATACCTTCTATTTACACTAGGCCAGTAGTTTTCATTATCATTATTACCTCAAATCATTAACATATTAAAGCTTTACTCATATAAACATCTTTTCTTTAGCATGTTCATTTCTGTTCTTGAGCCTAAGCTCAATTAACTATATATCATTTCCTCTGTGGCATAACTATGCACTGTGTATTAGCTCTGTAATGTCTATTTATCACATGCCTGTACGATTCCTTAAAGGAATCCATTCATTCTATAAACATTCTTTATAAGCACAATTGTAGTGCATTCACTGTTCCATTCTCTTTGCTTTTATGATACAAAAATGAAAATGCATGCCTGTGAAAATGAGAATGCAATCATGCTTTGCATTCCCCCTCTGATTTTCCTGTATCTTATCATTTCTTTTCTTTTTATGATTGTGCACAATCCCTTTCCGTACTGGGTCCCTCTAGGTACCGGTACTCATCTCCCAAAGGAGGCCATTATACTGTATGGTTCCATGAACCCATTTTATTACTGTAGGTCTCGAGACTCATCTCCCGTAGGAGGCCATTTATCTATGTGATTCCTTGAAGGAATACATTAACTCTGTGACCCAGTACGTTTCTTTTTCTGTAACATCTCTTTTTCTTTCTTTATCCACCTTATAACTTCTCTGTCATGCCATGAATGCCTTTTTGTATGTATGTTTCATGACATGATGCATAATGATGCATTAATGATTATACAGTACCAGTCATAGTATATGAATGCTTTAGTTAACTATCACCAGCAATCAATTGGAAAGCATCATTTATTACCCTCTAAGGGTTCATATTAAGAATAGTATAATCTCTTAGCATATTCACATCATATCATTCATAGCTCAAGTTCATCACTTAGCTACTTCAACAATCCAATGAAAATCATCATTAAAAATCCTATGCAGATTCATACCAAGAATAGCATAACATGAGAACTTCAATCCAAGACCTTAATAAGGTCATGAAAAGAAAACACATCATACTTAACAAAAAATGTGATTACATGTTAACATGAAGGTAAGTAATAACTTACCTGCTGATCCATTAATAAGGATCAGCTACTAATAGCACAAACCTGTTTCACTTTACATTTATCAATAACCTGCTGTTACTTCTGAGTTCCATTCATTTAAACCTGTAACATTATCATTTGACAATCCATTCAGTAAAATCATTCACAATTTATACTTAATTGCACATCTTAAATAATCCATGTATATATTTATCTTCTATTTTATCATCTATTTCTTATCAATATTGATTCTTTTGCTATTTTCATAATATTCTATCCTTATATACTTTATCAAACTTCATTTTCAATACAAAATTATGTTACCTAAAGGAGTAGCCTACATTCCTTAAGTCTTTTGGCCAATCAAATTACCTTAAAACAAAAAAATCTTTATATCATTTGAAACTAGACTTAAATATCTTTCCAATGATATATTACACACCCCAAAACTCATTCAATAAGGCCTTCAACTTGAAAGCAAAAGATATGCAAAGTAGAAGGCTACATCAAAACATAAAATCATGTTATCCTCTAAGACCTTTGCTCATTGTGGAAGCCTTTTTCCTAAGTAAATGACCTTTAAATTAAATTATTTTTAAACCATTGGAAACTAGACTCAAAGATATTTCTAATTGTATATTACACGTCCAAAAATTCATCCGATAAGGCCTCCAAACAGTGCTCACAAAATGACCTATCCAAATGATCCCTTAACATCCTAATCCATAACCACAATCAAATCATCATCAAATCACTTCTAAAACTTACTCAAAACATCAATTTAAACACCATTCAAGATTCAATCTTTCATCAAAAACAACTCATCTTTTACAGCACATCCCATGCTTGCTCCTTCCAAAACTACCAACAATCAATTCAATTTCTTTATACCCATTCACAAAGAAATTCAACTCAACTTCACATACCCAAGAACTCAAGTCTTATACGACAACCCTATGACTTTACCCATAGAACAAAAACCCCAAGAACTATAAGAATAAAGAAGTGATATGCATTAAAAGAAGGAAAGAAGTAATAATCATCTTATATCCATGCTTACTCTTACCTTGAATTGCTATGGTGTTGGCTTCTGTAAAGACATAAGAATAAAAGAGGAAGAAGAAGCAAATGCTTCAAGGAAGAAAAGAAGAAGGAGCAGCACGTCTGATGAATGAAGAAGGGAAAGCAAGTGGCTAATTCTTATTTATTAAGATAAGGCCAACTTATTAATTTAATCTATATCTATATATATATATATATATATATATATATATATATAAAGGAAAGTCTAATTATAAGTACCTTCCTACATCATTTAATTTCCCCCCCCCCACCTTCATAATTATGTTTAGCATCATCTATCATGTATATTTAACTTTGTAAAACATCTTTTCATCTATTTTTACCATTTTCTCTATAAATTCCATATCATATGAAATTTCTCTGTTCATACTATACTTTATATCACATATTAGCACATTCATGCATCATTTCAAATTCATGCATTTGATACATTCATCAATTTCACTGTAACATATGCATATAGGAGTGCTGTACAAATCAGGATGTGACAATGTTTCCATCTTCTAAACCAAAAATTGATTACTATGAAGCTAAACCCTAATGAAGGTTGGAGTAAAATTAATAAAGGTGATAATTTAAGATCAATTAGCCAGCCCTAGAAACAAGGAACCTACCATGGAATACATCAGAAAAAACCCAGATTCTATGGATTCTAATGCAGGTAATGTGTAAATTTTGTATATACCCAGAACTATAATTACTTGCTTATATAAGTTTTTTTCTAACTAATTGTCGAATCACTTATATATGTGTGGAATAAGCTGTAAGAGTTTTGGAGTAGTAAACTAATGAGTGAATAAATTGATATTGTGTGTGGGTGTTTCCAAAGCTATATTTTATATTATGAAAATATTTATTAATACTTTAGAGTATTATATATATATAATTTAATAATTTTAAAGATGAATGGAGGCTTGAAATATAATGGAGAATGTAAGAACCTTAAATTTTGGTAATTTATATTCTTTTTTATTAGAATTTAATGAAAATATATCTAATAAGATTGATGCAAATAGTATTTGGCTTATGTAGCTAGAAGACCAAACCTTGGTAGGATCTTTATTCACTTGTAAATACACTTACTATAAATGAGAACAAGTTACAAGAATATGACTAGGTGCACTAAAAGAGTAGATAACTAGGTAATGACAAATACATAAGAAACTTATGATTAGTTGATATAATTCTTATGGAAACAAATATATAATGATAATGCTTTTAGCATTATGGTCAAACTTAAATTTGAATTAAGGGGCAAAATTCCTTGTAGAGGGAGTGAGCTATCACGCCTGTTACTTTATGAATTTATTTATAATTACAAGTAAATAATTATTAGGGTTTAATTAATTTATATATGTTCATTATGAAAAGATAAGAGAGAAATAAATGATAAAATAACAAAACTAATTACAATATAGTATCTAATGTCACTCGCCTTTGTTGAATGATAAACTAGTACATAAATTTTAAGGAATAACTTGAAATAATAAGAGTGTAATTAAAGTAAAGTACAAAAAAAGGGATGGACAGTTGTCAATTAAGCTTGTATCTAAGCAAGAGTTTATTTTTAGTGATATTAATTGATTTATTTTGAATGTTATGTGAACTCATGTATGCAAAATGGTAAACGTGATTGATACACATTATAGTGGGAATTTATGCATAACAATTCAATTTAATTTAAATAAAGTTTCTAAGTATGTGAATTGAGCTTAATATTGGGTTGGTTAAGTTAATTAATTGATGGACATCTTGTTCTTGAGGAGGATAAGAAACGGTGTAAAATTTAATAAAACAAAAATATACATGTATAAAGGGAAAAAGATGACACATGCTGGAAATTTTCCTTGGGATTGTATTGAAATTGTAGGAATATGGTGCTATGTTAATTGAAATGTAACTATTTATATAAACAAGCCTAGGGACTAGAAATAAATGGACAAGAAATGGGATAAAAGAGGCAATAGTGGAAATGGTTATTATTGAAGCAGGTGACGCATACTAAATGCCAAGATTGCATTGCTTAGAAAGTGGTTACTTGGTTCTTGGAAAGGTTAGTCAGGCAGTGGACTCATAATTGTTAAAAAAAAAATAAAATATGAAGGAAGTTAAAAGAGAACATAACATACATAGCTAGAGAAATTTATAAATTATAGGACCTTAACGAGTAGAAGGTGAGGAGCATAGGAGAAACGGGAGTTAACTCTTCTCGGGGGGAATAATCGGCTCAAAAGGATGGTTTTCCAAACAATTTAAACTTGCTTTCAAATAAATTAAGGTAAGTTTAGGGTCTTAATATATAAATTCATCATCAGTTTATTATATGAGAATGCGTATGAATCTAAGAAAGTCTGGAAGTATTGAAAAGATGGTTGCCATGAAATGTATTTGTTAAGTTAATAATTAAGAACTTACACATCATATTTACTGGTCATTTGGTTGCATATTCCTTAAGATATAAAGTTGACCTTATAGGAAAGTATGTATGTGTTGTGCTATGGGAATTAATTAAGAACTGTAAGCTATCAAATGGCATATGCAGTATAACTAAATAGATACGTTTATATATGTTAATATTATCATGTTGTTTTATATGAATGCTATGTGTGAAGCAAAGTTAAGTAGAATGGAATTTTGTGTATGAAGAATTGTGTCAGTAGTGTGAGTTGCTTATTATTGAGTGTTGGAAAAAAAATCTGGGACAAACATCATGTTTTATAGCTTATAAGAGCTGGTTGGATATTGAAATAAAAGTAAACACAATTTATATATACATCGGGAGCGGTTAAGTGTATATTTATGCACCTAGAGTAACTGTCGAAACAGGGATGAGATGCATTTAATATGCACAATAATATGTCAATTTTTCTTGCAAATGTGAACCACTATGAAATTATGATCATTAAGCTGACGTGAGCCTTGGAATAAGTTTGGCGTGGTTGTGAATCTTGCATAAGCACAGGATCCTAAGCGAACCAAGTAGCTGAGAATTTATTGAAGGATTAACTTTTGAAAAAAAAAAAAGGGAATGTATGATTTGAAGAGTTTAATGAAATAAAATTCTGACCATCTAAATGAATGTGTCCATATGTATTAAACATGAACTTGTGCTACATTATATGTAAGTGGTGTGAATTGAATCGTGAACCTGTAAGTAAATTGTTGGGTGGTACAGTTGTGTGATCAAAGTGCATTGAGGATAGTTTTTTCCATGATTATATTGCTAAAATTGATAAATAGATATTAGGATGCCATGGTAATTGATATGCTTGTGAGTGTGTTAATTAAGTAGGACACAAAGGAGTGTGTCGCTGTGAATGGAACAGAGTTGATATATAAAACAATAATGAAAAGAACTTGAGATTTAGATTAACACCTATGTGTTGCTAAACTAATTAAGTGAATCGCCTTAATTACTATGGATCAGGGTTATGCGCTGCTGAGGGACTAGGATTAGATCTCAGAATCAAGATGTATTATTAAAGCTAGGAAATGTAGTTTACATTATAATTAAGTGTCGAGTAACTAAAAACATAAAAGAACTTATAATCAAACCATAAGTTTACATTATTTATAAGTTGGATATCTGACGGTACATTTGAATGTGGCAATGGTTTTAAAGTTTGACATTTTAATTTAAAATACATCAATAAATAACTGCACTAATGTTTAGCTAGAAGTAGCTATTTATCTGTGCTGAGATGCTTGAGGGCTAGAGAACGAAATCAGGATTTGGTTAGTTTCATAACTGTCTGTATGTAAATGGTTTATAGTGCCACGGAACCAGGTTTAAAACATATTTTGAGTTTTACGCATAAAAAGGAAAAGCATAGTTTTAGTGTTGAATTGGATCACATAGGTGACAAATTTAAATTAATAGTAAATGATTAGGTTGTGTGAATGGGTTGACGTAAGCTCTAAATTAAGTGTAAATTAATCCTAGAATATGAAATACTAATGGCCCCTCTGAATTGACATTAAGTTAGCAATAAGGGGATACACATGAATGGCTGGAAAGATTGGGATTATAGGAACATCAACTGTATGGTTTTATGAAAGAGGCATCAGATTGATAAAATCTGGAAACATAATTAAGAAGCAGTTTACAAACTTAAAGTTTTTTATTAAATTGTAAAGTGTTAACACACCTGTTTATCATTCTTTTACCAGCACATTAATCGTTATCAAATTAATTAAACTTTCATATGCATAAATTAGCTATGTGATGAAACTAAGGAAATAGTTTTTCTAATTCATGTTCTAAGATCTTACGTAGAAAATGTCTAAGTGCAATATCGGCAATCGAACATGAATTATATACACACATAATTAGCGAAGATGTATTACTATGTGTAATAAATAATTTGTGGCCATGAATGTTACTCTAAAAAAATAAAATTAAGAATAAAATAATCAAAGGCAAAAGAAAACAGGTTTGTGTTCATAAATAATAAATCGGAAATTAAATAATAAGGCAAATTATGTTATTTGTAGAAGTAATGAGGCCTTATTAGTTGCACGGTCATTGCATTATTTTCTTTTATAATATGATTATTATCAAGTATTGGTATTAATCATCTTTAAATTTATTTATTGTTGATCTTTCAATTGAGATTAACATTCCAACAAATAGCTTGTCTAAAGGCAGAAATACCATAACAAGCTCATTCATAAAGTAACTATTATTATTATTATTTGTTAAATATTTAATGATTTTATATAAGCATTGAGCACTAATGATTTTATATAAGCATTGAGGACTACTTAACACAATGATTAATATTTGACAGCCGGTTGTAGCTCAGTTGGTACTCAGGTGGCAGAATTGGTCCCAATATCCAAGGTTCGAGTCTTGACAGCCACAGTGTGGGAGTTACACCCTATGGGTGGGCTCCTTGTGGGCATCAAATCCACGGATCTCCCATCTATGAGGCCACTGGGTACCGTGATTTACCTCCTTCATAATCTTGTCGGGTCGGGGGGTGGGGACCATTACATTTTGGCCCCAACACAATGATTAATCCTTGATTGTAGTAAATTATGAATGTCTAGCAAACACATAAATTATTATATGTGTACGAATTAATATTTTTTGGCAAAATCATGATTGTGTTAATGTAGCTTAGAAATTATAGATGACTTATAAATATTTGGTGTATTAGGATGAATAAGATAGACTACAATCATGCTTAATCAATATCAACACTATAAATGAGATTAATAAGTAAAAAAATAGTTTATTAATCATTATGACAAGTTAAGAACATATGATGGCCATGTTGGTTAATATGCTTGTATGAATTGATGCTTCATGATAAAATGATAATTATTTATTCATACACTTGGAATTATTGATGATTCATAAATATATTATGAATTAATGATGAAGGATGCGAATTATGTTTATGCCTAATTGTAATTGAATTGTAAATGAAATTCATAGGTAAAATAAAATGTTTAATGATTCAAGCAATGTATCATAAAATATTATGAATATTTGATTATTATTTATCAATGTTGGATATGTGATATATTGAAATATTGATATATCTTGGAATGTTACTGATTTATAGCTGTGTGATCATTACATAAACATGTACATGAAAAAAAAGTCATGAATCATATATCATTAGCATAACATTTTGGAGAAATAAGAGAGACATAGTTATAAATATATATATATATATATATATATATATATATATATATATATATATATATATATTATAAAAAGGAGGCATAAGGGAGGCACTAGTATATTTTTATATTGAAATTATACAAACAGAGAATATAGAGAAACTAGGAAGATAAATTATTGAAAATATACCCAATATGAATTGTGCACAATCAGATATACAGATTAATATGGCCATAGAGAAATGATGAAATTATAAAGTATAGAGGAATGCAATTCATAATCACATTCATTAACATATAATATAGCATTGCTACAAGAAAAGTTGAATGCAAACCATATTTGCATTCATTAATATACATTTATTTTTGAGATTCATTTTTTATGAGGTTATTTATAGTTATTTCTGCAATTTATTCTCAATGAGGTTATTTACAGTTATTTTCAAAATCGAAATTATTTATTTATACTTATGAGTTAAGCGATTGAGGTGTGATATGATTTATGTTGAGCCATATGCCTTACTATCAATGTTGGTATGGTCATATTGAACATACAACTGTTTAATAACTTATAGAGTTGTTACACAAGTACCATATGCAAGATATCATACCAGAATTGAAAGGGTCAATTACTAATTGAATTCATACAAAGAGTATTTAAATTAAATTAATTATTTTAACTACTACTTAGTATAAAACTCAATTTCTATCATTTGATGGATGTAGGTTAAAATAAAGAAGAAGATCTATGGGAACAATTAAGCTTTAATGAAATCAGGAAGCACCAAAAATTCACATAACTTACAGTCTCTAACTATGCCTATTTATTATATTCCTAACTATGGCCTTGTTGCATTATCGCCATGTACATTTATAAGCAATAAATATTTTTAGCTCGTGTGAAGTTAGATGTAAATATAACAATAAATATATATGCTTATTTATATGTCTATATAAAATTTAAAGAAAAAGAAAAAAACCCTGTAGGAATACTAATGAATGTCTCAGCACTAAGGCATTTATTATTCTTTCTATGAGAATATGTCTTATCACTTTGGATGTGACACCTTACTCCTTTTACTTATTTTTATCTCTTCTTTTATAACCTATATAATCTAATTTCATATCTGAAGTATATAAACTTTAAGTTACATTTAGAGGGAGTAGATAAGAAGAGAAGTACAATGAGAGTTTTAGAGAAGGCATAACACACAAGCCTTATTTACAAAAAATGTAAAAACAATGCATATGCTCAATCTTATTAGGCCTAGTTCATAATCATCATCATGTCATACATCCATTCATTCATACATTCCATAATGTATGAAATATAATTTTTTCTAATTTTTACTGTTAATTTTTTAAAACAAACACTTTTGTCTTAGGTTTGCTTGAATGTTCTTCCTTGAATCCAAATGTACCCTTCTTAGTTTGCTTCAAAATTTTTCTTTCCTGTTTTGTAAAAGAACATAAGCAAGAAGAGAGGAGGTAGAAAGTTAGGTTTTTAAAACCTAAAGTTATATTTTTATTAATCTAATAGGGCTTAGGTGACATTAAGGCTGGTTAGACAGCTAATGTGTCATGACGCATAAGCTAACTTAATCTAATTAGCATATTATGTGTTTGATACATCTTAAGACCCTAATTAGGTCTATAACAATCACATGACTATCCTCCTTTAGTAAAGTCATGCATGTGCAAATCATGTGACACAGGCATATAGATAATCATATGCATGGCATGTGTACTGCACTTGCAAACTTGTATCATGCATATCAAGAATTCTAATTGTCAGAGTTGCATGATCTTGGTATCATGATGAAGCTCTTTTTATGTTCTATCCAATAAACATGAAAAAATAAGTTATTTCATAATCTTGAAATAATATCTCATATTGAATCAACATCTATTCTCTATTTCTAATCCATAACTTTTATGTGTAACCTTTTAGGTTCTCAATATATTGGTAATATATTATAATATTATTAAATCTTATTTAATAATGTCATATGTAAGTCAAGAGCAGTATCTAATCACACATCATGATTATCTAATTATTAAAAAGTCACTACTTTCACTACAACCCTTCCATATCAGATACTACTATAATAAACTCCTTTCACCATCCATTATCTTACTTAGGTTTGAATATAGATTAATATCAACTCAATACATGATTAAACATGTTAGATCATATTCTAAACTTGATGTTTCATATACCATAATCTTTATTTCTAAAATGCCCTTGTGAAACTCATTCATTTTCATGCATTCAACTTTGACCAAAGATTCTTGAATCAAAGATTACTATATACATCATTGAGATAAAGCCCCTACATTAATGTAAGAGTTTTATTGATATATAAATATCTTCAACTACTGCACACTATACCCAACCTCCTAATTATGAATGCCTCCACTAGAGGAATAAAGTACAAGATTCAAAGTATAGTAATTCATAATTAAGATAACCTTAAAATCTTAAGTTTAAGGATACTTGCATTACTTATATGAGTGAGATTTATGTTTCATAAACATAGATTAATCATTCATAGAAAATTTTACTAGTAAGGGCTCCAATGAACTAACACTATATTATTCATCAATATGTTTACTTTAGACAACTCATATCATGATGAATGAGAATCACCCTTTAAAAGATGTATAACATATATAGATCTACTTGCATTAATAATGTTCAATCTTATTAATACTTTTATTAGGATAATTTAGATATTGAACATTTGCATATAGTAAGAATCTCATTTCATAAACTCTTCATGAATTTCCTTGTAATTTTCCAACATCGTGGACTTCATTATTTAGTTTAATACTCAAACTAAAATAAGTATATAAGTTATATTATACTAAATAATGAATAATATCTCTAATTGATTAAATATTAAATTACAAAATTACATATAAAGCATGATGCTCTAGAGCTTAAACTAATACATGAGTCATGTTGGACTCAACACCCTTGTAAAACATCCATTTTCATCCTTCTTTTTAACACTGAATCACCCTCCAATGCTTCCTAAGCTTCATAGCCTATCCCATGATCAAAAAACCACAAAAACACTTCCAAAACTTGATAATAACATTAATTCAATATAAGTTAAATTTCAAACATGCATAAAAAATAATTCAACATAGTTGCCACTTCATTCAGCATCACCTATGCAAAATAAAGATGAAAGTGACTCTAACACCCATGGAAGTGCAAGATCCTAACCTTCTCAAGCCTTTTACATACATAAGTATCATAACAAGGTGATCAAACACACAAACATATCATTTACATCAATTATACACTTACCTCTCCACTTGCTTTAATAAGAATTCCCCTAGTTCTTCTTCTAAGCAACTCTCTTCGAACCTTATATGGATTGTTTACCCTTAAAATTCTTTCAATTTCTCTTCTTCTTTCTTCTTTTTCTCTTCTCTTCCCTTCCTTACATGATCTCCTCTCTTTCCCTTTCTTTTGTTATTTTCCTTGTAGTTATTCTCTTCTCTTCTTATAGGTATTGATCCTCTAAGTCAAAGTTAGAGTCAAAGATATTGACTGTCTAGTATTTATCCCTTAACTTTCCTCTCTTTTTATTATTTCTACTTATTATTTACCTAATTATTCATATATATATATATATATATATATATATTCCCTTTTTTCTCCTTTCAACCCCCTAAGGTCATTTACATTCTTACACTATATACACATGTACATAGATATACATCTACTTATACACATACATAACTTTCCAATTCACTTAACAATTAATTCACATTGAACACTCAATTAATCCAACAAAGTTAACACTCATATAATATCATTTTAAATTCTTATAATAACAATAGACCTTTAATCATTTCATACATTAACATTATAAATACATCATTAATGCCACTTAATTATCTAATCACACTTGCATATATAAGTGTGTGCTCTAGGTGTCAACGGTGGATGTGACATTGTAAACACTAAAAGCAATTAATTGATAGTGGAACATATGATTGTTGATAAGTTCATTCAAATGATGTATGTGTTGGATTGGTATATAAATGGCATGCCCTAGTTGTTTGAATGCTTATTCAAGTTATATTTATATATTTAAACAAGTGATTCATTCAAAGTGATAAAAGTAACTAAATTATTAAGTGAATTTATAAAGAACTTATATTTTATCAATTATAAAAAAAATTATATACATCCTTTATAAGGTGGTTAATGAATTCTAATTAATAGAAGATATATTAATCGTTCTATGAGAGCATGTTTCATTAAGTTGGGTGTAATAACTAGGCTTGCAAGTAGGTTAAGCCTAGCTACTAGGTCATGCTAGCACATAAATTAAGCTTAATAATTAGGCTAGGCTAGCAAGTAAACCAAGCCCAAGCGGCCAAGCCCAATAAACCAAACCTAGCAAGCTTGAACTAATTTATCAAACTAGATTTATGGTTCATGAACTAAGCTCTAGTTCATGACCCAAACTTGAGTTATGAACCAACATGGTTTAAATTACCAAGTTTAGTTTAATATAATTAGTTCAATTTGATTTACTTTGAATATTTAATAACCTTAAGCATACATTATTATGGACCAAATAACATTAAAAAAATCCTACAAAAATTAACTCATGTAACATCACTCATAGTAGCTTTTCAATAATACCATTCTTTATAAAGTCAATATTTATTTAAGTTGTCATTTAACATTTGCTCAATCCTAGATATTATTCAACCAAACTTGAATTCAAAAGTTAAAAAGTACAATGCTAATCAATATATGGATAAAGTTTCATCAAATTAATTCTATTTAATTATTTTTATCTATTTTCATTATTTCTAATCTTTTAATTCACATTTATTGATATATCAATTTTTATATGAAACTTAAAACAAAAAATTATTTAATGTTAATGTTAAACTTCTTGAATTACAATTAAATTTAGGAAAAAGATAAATGAACAATGCTAGATCTTTTAATGATTCTAGCACTAATAGGACATCCTTAAGAGCTAAGTGCCCATTCAACCAGTGATGATGAGTACCTCACTCTCCAAATAGGCATCCTTATGCACCAATTAAATTAGCATGCTTAAATTTTTCATAGATTAATCTTATGGATTTAGTTTTATTATTTATCATTGATTACCACTTACTCTAATGTGTTTTTATTCAATTTTTTTAGTTTTTATTCATGTTAATTTGCTCTAAATGTAATTGTAAACTAAACACCAATAATAGCAAACCATTGATGCACGCATAAGGTGAACATTCATATTTTTATGTTTTCTTTGATTTAAGTCTTCATATTTTTCATGCAATTTTAGTGTTTGATATATTCTTTATCCAAAATTTTTAAATTTAGTGTTTCTTATTCAACTAATTTTTAAAATATTTGATTATATTACCCTTTTTGTTCAACATTTTTGGTTAAATTTAGATTATTCTATTAAAAGTTTTTAATTTTAAATTTGATTTTGATTTTTATATTTGATTTTACATAAATATTACCTATTATTTTTTAAATTAGATTTGATCTTTGAATAGATTTTCAGGTAATAATATTTGAATTCAAAGTTCAAAATAAAATTTTTAGCGTTTAGATTTTCTTTATTTTCAATATTTTATTGTTTTATGTTTTGACTTGATTGGATTTTCTACCTTATTTTGTTTGAATTTTGATAATTTATTGATTTTTTGTTTATATTTAACTTGATTTCAAATAGAATTTTAGGTTGTAATTTAATATTTTGTTCTTAATTTGAATTTAAGTTAAGATTATTCAAACATAATTTAAATGAACTTTAAACTAGCATCTTGATTTAATAATTTGAATTTAGATTTCAAATAAGACTTTATAATCTTTCTCTAAATTTAATGCTTTTTACTTGGTAATAAATTATCAATCTAGAATTTTAAATTAAGCTGATCATCGTAAATTTGAATTGAAGCTTTTCTACCCTTATTCCTACTATTTTGATTACAACCATTCAAAATGAAATCCAACTTTACAATCCATTTTTTAAAAACAAAAAAATTAAATTCAAAACAAATATTGATTTAATAATTCAAATATTATATTAAGCAGTAGCATCTCTTGCAAGCATGTATGTTTTGCCTAGTTAAATTTATTTTGCTCTCTTATATTTTATCTTTTTAGGATATAAACCATACCTTTACCTTTACCAAGGATGCAATATTTTTATTTTCCAATATTTACTTTCTTCTTAAGTTATAAGTCATATGTTTGCTAAGCTTAACCTAAGTTGTGATAGTTTTAGTTATTTTTTTATTGGAATTTTAATTTATAGGTTTTCATAGCCCAATGGACCATGACTATAATACTTTCATTTTATTTCTTACTTTGTACATATGACTTTAACTTATGCATTTATAAAAGATTAAATGTCTTGTTAATCATATGTTATAAACTTATGTATTTAGTTGTAGTGTATTTTTTATAATAAGAAAACATGAGGAATTTAGTCTAGACTTAATAATAGTAGTCCATGTAAGGGTAAATTACATTTTGAATTCATGAATCTCATGATTTAATAATTTTGATTCTTCAATGGAAATTTGGATGTTATCAAATCATTCTCACTTGTTCTAGTTATTTTCTTGAGTGATAGCTCTCTTTTCTTCAATGTTGACTTTATGTTAGAATTTGTATATCTAAATATAAAAAAATAGAATAACCATATTACACTTTGATCGAGTGTTGAATCTATCAAATTAATTCCTACTTCCCTAACGTAGAAATATAATAATTTTTACAGTAATTAAAGGAGAATCGATCCCACAGGAATGAAGGATCCTTTAATTCTTTATGAAAAAATAAAATTAAAATATTGAAAATCAAAGAGAAATAAAAATAAAAGAAATAGTAAAATTTATTTCAAAGTAAATCTATTTAAGGAACTTCTCAACCATAAGCCTACAAAACATTCATTGTAAAATCATGGTCATTGATTCAAATATAATCTAATGGTAATTTCACTAAGTCGGTTATAGAATGTGAAAGAAAAGCTTCACACAAACCAATTCATCCTTAAGATTAAGATAACCTTGAACCAGCTCTATAATCGCCTCTAATTCCCGAATAGATATAATGGAAATAGATTCATACTTAATCTTCCAGAAACCGCATAAAGAATTAGAGGAACCTAACTCAAATTGACACTTAAGAACCAATTTTGTCATATTCAAACTAGATTGCTAAAATTCATGAAGAACTATAATCTCCTTTTACCTTATATAACACTTTGACTGCTACTCTAGTAAGTCAAGTGACAATTCCGGATCAAACAACTCATATAGCAATATACCATTATCAAACATATGCAACAAGCTCTTTTTACATACCTCTGAAAATAGTAATGGTTTTATGATTTATCGAATTAAAGTGAATAGCAAAATACCATTAGAATTAAATCCATTTTGATCTGACATGATTCCCAATGAATTATTTGTATTGTTTCCAATTAGGAATAAAAAGTCTCTAGCCAAGCATCATTGGTAACAACATAAAGATAAAACAAATAAGAAATATAAAAAAAATACTCAAATAGATGAAGAATAATGGAAACAAAGTAATTTAATTCCTAAGATTCCATACACCTCTAATAGGAATAAGCCTCTTTTTATAGGAGTGGAATAAGCTAAAAATAAATAATTAGTAAATAAGATATCAAATAATTAATAAATAAGATATCAATCATATCTTCTATTCAAACTTCCTAATCTAATTTCTATTTACTTTTCAAAACTAAAACTAAAACAGCTTTGTCAGGGGTTTTTGCTCCTCTTATGCCTATAAGCCTTAATCATAAGCCCCTGTATTCCGCCTTTAACTCTAAAACGTGGTAAAAATGTCATTTTATTGATCTTTTTACTTTTTCTCTATTTTTACTTGCAAAATACAAAAATAAGTCAACTGTTCAAGCCAAATTCTCTACCTAAAATAGACCATTTTAGCTATGAAAAACATGCAATTTGGCATTTGATCATATACCCCCACACTTACTTAATGCTTGCCCCTAAACATTCCAAATCCTTTTCTCTAATTAAATTTCAAAACCAATTCAATCAAAGCACCAAGAGTCAAGAGAAATAACAATCATTCTTAGTACTCAAACGTAAGCATTTCATTAAAATAATTTAACAATTCAGCAAATTAATTTCCAAGAACTAAAAAAAATCAAGACACCAATCAGCCCTTAAAGGGGAATTACTCCCCCATTGCTAATAGCTTCATGCACCAAAACAACTTAAGGGGCATTAGGTCCAATCCACCTAACCTAATTAGCAAAGGTCAATGTGTTTTCTATTCCTTTCTAAATGTATCTTTGTTCGAATTTATAACTGCTTACAAAAGGGTCAAATTTTTTTCCACTCAAACTGGTTGATGTTGGTACTACACATTTATGTTTCTTGCTTCCTTTTTTTTTCTTTTTTCTTTTCATTTCCCTGGTTTAGCATTTTTTGAGTCAAAGATATCCTGGTGAAAGAGAATTAAACTACACATACACTTACAAGCTATGTATGTAATTATATCCAAGTTAAAGCATAGCATTATCTCGTAAGTTAATCACCAAAATTTCATTAATCACGCCTCAAGTTAAACAATCCATCAAAACTGATCATTCCAAAATACTAAAACCAAAAGCTTATTACTAATTATCAAGGTGCTAAAAAGGAATTAGTTGAAAGAATTTTGAAGAGAAGAAATATACTTTAGAATGACTTGGTTGCAAAACAAAAGCAAAACATGCAAAAATTTTAAAATTTTGATCAAACATCCATTTGCATTAAATTGGTCTATAAAAACTAGAACATTAGTAACATACACCCCCCCTCCCCCGCTGCCCATACACACACACTTAAAACACATTCCCTCAATGTGAGATAAATTTTAGCAGTAGCAAAACAAGAAAAATAAGATAGAAAGTTTTAGACATTGCTTGTGTTTTGTTATGCTACCTTTAGGAGACTCATTATTGCATTTTAAGGGAGTAATACAGCTCACCAACCTCTACGTCTAACTCATCAAGTCATAGAAAAATCTAGAAAATAACCTCCTCCATATAAGTTGAGATCTTATCAAGTTTGTTATGCAATACTGTAAATTCTTGGAGCAATACTAGTTTGGCTTGCAGCAGACTGTGGCTGTGAAGTAAGAGCTGGAGGAGTTTTGATTGTCAATTTCCCCTTTTTGAACACTCTATTTTTCATTAGGACAATCAATCTTGGTAGGTAAAATCCAAAGCCATGCACCTCTTTTTTCTGTACAACAATCCCATTTCATCCAAACTCAATAAGTCAATTGGTAGAAGATCCTAGGTTGTATGGACATTAGTGGAAGACGGATCAACGAGCTTTAGTTGAATGGTAGATGGGTCATAATATGACCAAGAATAAGGTGCTTTGAGGCTGTAACTGCTTCTTTCAACTGAGCTATAATGAAGCATCCCAAATTTATTTGCTTACATTCAACCATGCATTGAAGGAAGAATAGCTTAACTCTTGTCACTATGATTGGCAAATCATTCCTACAAGAAAAATAATATGACATCAATCTATGCAAATAGGTTAGCAAATTGTTAAGCAAATATGAGTCCTTAGCAGTAGCAGGGTCATATTTCTTTATTGAAACAATGGTGTACTGTTCCAATAACTTCTCTGCATTAAACATTTCTAGAATATCACAAAACACATCAATATAATCATCAGTCACCTTATCAATTAATCTTAGAGTTAGATTAAATTCATCCATAGAAAATGAAAACTGTTGCCCTAATAACCTGAATCAGATTACATCTAGACTATCCAGAGCTACAAGTTGTTGTTTATCCAAGGCATGTATATTATGGAACTTGTATATCAGTTCATAATAAACTGAGTAATTAATCTCAAGATATCATTGCCAAACAATACCTTCAATAAAATTAGAACAGTTCAATGTCAATTTCTTAATAGTTGAGTAGTTGATGATCTTATCTTTCATAATTCAAAGGTTCACCACTTTATCAAAATTGTAATTCTTCTATTTCCCAAACTTGAAATGGTCATTCAATTTCAAAAGAGGTGGTGGAAACATACGTTACAGATATTTTAGGCGTGCTTGCATAGGCAAAGCATTCAGTAGCTATTATTCCATATAAGGCTCAATCTCTTCAGTTGCCTATTTGATTGGTTCCAATGAAGCTTCTCTTGCAGGTCCCGATTACTCTTGAACCATCAATGTTTCTCCCTCCTCTTAGCTAGATTCTTTTCCCTCTTCATGGATTTCTTCTGAATCTGTTGTCATGGCCTGAATGAGCCATTTAACCATTTCCTCCAACTCATCATCCATAATTTTCAAAGGTAACCAAGCCTGATTAAATTAGTGGGCTCCTAAAGGTTTCCAACAAATGTACACCTTGATGCCCATGTGTTCAATATCAACGGTGGGTCTTGGAAGAGGAGCAAAAATTGTTGGTTTCTTAATCAGCGATAAGGGTTCATCATCCTCTACCATAATTAGCTCCTTGTTGGCATGCCTCTTGCTCACCAAACCTCCACTGATTGCTTTGCATGTTCGTATCATTTTTCTCAAAATCTCTAATTTGGTAAATTATGGGAAAAGTAATTTTGGGAGGGAGAGAAGAGAAATGGGGGTCGTATGGGCATAAGATTTAACTAAACAGAAACTAGGAAACATAAATAGAAAAATGTAGTTCTGGTTTAATAAGTCCTAGCTTGACTTCCTGACTTGCTCTACTCGTAAAGGGGGTCACTCAACGTGATGAGATATGTTGGTTAAGTAAAGAATCCTTCATAAAATGGCTTGAGGTGATGTTCACTTACTTTGAATATTTGTCCCAAGTTTAAACTTCATATTTCAACTGCACTTTGTAGGAAAATTTATTTAACTTTGAATGCACCTAGCCATTTTGGTCGTAACTTTCCAAAAAATAATATCATCTTAGAATTGTATAATAACACCTTGTGCCCGACTGTGAATTCCTTATGCTTCAGATATCTATCATGGAATCTACACGCCTTATCCTTGTAGATTTCTAAATTTTCATAGGCTTCATTTCTTATTTCTTGCAATTACTGAATTTATAACTTCTTATGATTCCCAGCCTTGTCAATTGACATGTTACATTGCTTAATTGCCCAAAAGGCTTTGTGTTCTAGCTTTACTAGTAAATAGCAAGGTTTACCATAGACCATTTTAAATGTTGACATGCCTAAAGGACTCTTGTAGCAGTCCTATATGCTAATAGAGCCTCATCAATTTAAAGGCTCCAATCTTGCCTGTTATAACTAACAATTTTTTCCAAAATTGACTTGATTTCTCTATTTATAACCTCAACTTGTCCATTCCCTTAGGGGTAATAGGTAGTAGTCATGTAATGGGTTACACCATATTTGTCACGTCTTCTGGCTGCGTAACATGCTCCCGTCAAATGATTACCAATTCCCATTACGAAAATTAATAATCATCTAACAAGGGATTCCATACATTCATACTAAATGCGGAAAATTATTATTATTTTTTATCAGATAACAAATTTAATATCATTATTCCCTGGTTTTATAAACATTCCTTATTTCATACAACCCATAATTAGTGTCATATTTATACACACATTATTACAAATTTATAATATATCCATGTTTGATGTACTGCCAAGGTACCTATTTAAAAACTTGCACGATTATAAACTTTAAGAAGTCCATAAATAAATTACCACACAAGCGTAGATAGTCCTGCTGCTGCCACTAAAGTTTCTCTTCCGCGGCTTTGCTAGTTCCTGCATTTATCAATGGGCAAACGCTGAGTACAAAACTCAGTGGTGCTAGTTTAAACATTTAATATAATTCATTAAATCACATGATTTAAAAAAAGTAATTATGTCGTCCATGCATGAATCATAAATTAAGGCTGTCTTTAATTTATTTGCACAGAAAATTCATATGAACATGACTTTATCATTTAAATCATGAATAATAAAATATGTCAATATTAAATTTTATGAATAATGCATATAACTGAGAATGCATTCATGTTATGCATTCTCTCTTTTTTTCTTTGACTCACATTATTCATATGCGCATTCTCTGGGCTTATATCATCTCTGTGATATCATAAATATGAGCTCATTTCTTTACCATGTAACTGTATAACATTGTTATCCAATGATAACATATTTCATAACTTCCTGTAGGATTAACATTTTACCCAGTAATAATCATTTCATTCTTTTCATATAACATTTTCATTTCTTTTCACCTTATTTCACCATGTCATGTCATGTAATGATTCATGTAAAAATGCTATATGTTTAATAAATGTATAATGCTCAGTTTAAATAATAAAAATGATGTAATACGATTGTATTACCAAACCTTTGCCTCTTTGATCAATTAATGATCGAGGACTTCAAACATACTAGCACAAACTTGGTTTGTCTTTCCCCTGATTTATATTGTTGAACGTAGCGTGTATATTTTCCTCTGATTGACCTATTTAAATATTCATAATAATTTGTTTATTAGAAATTTAATCGATCACTACACATTCGCTAATTTAATTCAATCTAACTATTTATATCAACGATACTTTGCTAATTTTAACGTGTACTAAAACACATATTTAAAGGAATAAACTATAATAATCTAATAAATAATTTTATTTACTTTAAAGAAATAGATCTTATCTTATAACTTAAATTAATAATGAATCAATATCATATCTTTACAAATTAAAATAATTAATAAACATCATATTTTCTATTTAAAATCAATTTATCGTAAGCATAAATCTTTTTTTCTTAATAAAATAATCTTTAATGTTATTAAAACCAATTACTTAAATAATACCTCTCCATTTTTTTAAAAGTCTATTAATTGCAATAATTTCGTAAAACTCAATTTTTAAAATAAAATACTAAACTTAAAATAGCCATTTCATTAAAATATGACTATATAAGAAAATTCATTTAATTAAATAAATCTATTGATATAAGTCAA
>CANYBF011368342.1:0-21785 GCA_948192965.1 Dalechampia spathulata | reverse complement strand
ATCGCGTATGTTTGTACATATGCGAGGGTCTAGAAACATATGCGGCGTGTGACGTCCCAAAATGGGCCAGAATTGGCCCAGAACGGCCTAGAATGATCTGAATCAACCCGGAATGGCCCAAGACCAACCCGAAATGGTCCAGAATCATCCCGGACCCGATCTGAGTCAAGCCGGTCCAAAATTAGGGTGCGACAATATGTTCTTTTCTTTATTTCCTTTTATTCTGCATTTATTTATTTTTAATAGTATTCAATATTTATTTGTTGGGTTTGTATTGTGAATTATATTGTGTAAATAAATTCTGTCTAAGAAGACTGGGTTTTAAGTGGGACCACGTGACCCCTCCAGATTTTCTGGGAATTTATTTGAAAAGGTAATTCTATCTAGGAGATAGTTTTACAGTCTTTCGTAGGAATTGCTTGATCAATATAATTTACTCGTTGTAATTTGAGTGGAAAATTGCACGATTCCCCAGCAAGCTATGCAAACTTTTGCGCACCTTTGTCCAAATATGAGAACTATATTCGTTTTCCAACATACATTCCCTCAACAACAATATTAATTATATACATTGTATGCATTTATGGATGGTGTAAACTTAGTCAAAGATGTATTTGGTCCTTTCATTTTAATCACATAAATAGCCAAAAGGTTGCCAAATTGCATCCGTTATATGCATGAGTCTACTCGTTACTTCCTACTTAATTTCCTATTCAACAATGTTTAGTATGTAAGGTAAAAGCAAGGCTGATGTATTCAGATATTAAGGTACTTTTAAGAATCTCTCAATCCCTTAATTTACGTCACCAATAAGGCCAGAATTCCCAAACTTAAGTAATCAAGCAATTCCTTTAGCTAATATACTAGATTCATTTCAAGTTTCCTCACGTCTTACCCATACAACATAAGTCAAAATACATTTATTCATTCTACTTATTATGTTGTTATTTTCAAAATTAAGGCATGAATTTGTTGGCATCACATTCTTCTCTTGCGTCATAAGCAAGTTTGAAATGCTTATATATATCATACGATCCAATAATATCTCGGACAACATACTCATCCAAATATATCAAGTTTCCAGCAGCTTTTCCTTCCCTTAATTGTGATGCATTTCTAATCATTCCATGATTAATCTGTTAGCTCTCCATTTTACCGACTCATTATGCATATATTTGTGTTAAGTTTCAGTCAACTTTTAAGTCAATTTACATTAATTTTTCAGCTGCTTGCGTCAACCTTAGTTACACAATAATTCATGTACTCAGCAGCCTATAATGTAGTCTAATTTGCATTTAATTCCAGCTGCTTAATGTCAATATTTCAAGTTTCTATATGTGTGAATTCTAGAAATATGAGATAAGTTTTAAAGATTGACTTTTTGGTCCAATAAATCAAGTGGTGAGTGCATTCTTCAAGTTTAAATCGCTCAGTATCGAAGGTTTAGTTCACCTAATTTTGAATGAACTTACACTACAAAAATCTAAATGTATAGCTGCTCCCTAAAACCACAACTTTGCAAAGTAAATAAGTGGGCATTTAAGCAGACCTATAAAATGAACATGAACATGAACATGAGGTGTCCAGTAAAGCAACCGCAAGGTGTGATCATTGGTTGCAAGACATTATAACAATTATCATATGTTTCCCCTTCCTTAAGTAGATTAATACAACTTCAGTTCCCACAGTTCAAACCAATTTCTTAGTTTGAGTCAGTTGTACATTCAATACGCCTTCTTTACACTAATTCATGTGCATATACACGAGTACTCATGGATTAAAGCATTCGACCATTTTCAAACTCAAGTCAGTCCTATATAATATAAGCTAAACAAGCCATGCGCATAAATTACAGTCACCTGATTATACTTAAAATTACCAATAATCGACAACTATAATTGTCATCAAAAGGAGGTCAATATTCGGTTATAATTCCCCCTTCCCAGGCATATACATATATGAAGCTACTTGCTTAGCATTCAATTCTACATTTAATTACTTGATTGAAGTAACAGAATGCGACAACACTTCCTTAGACCCTAAAATCCATTTTCGCTGGGTGTTTCCTCTCTTTTTCCAGCTGCTTTCGTACACTTAATATGAAGTTCCTCGGTATGAATACTGTTTTCGTTTCATTTTCTATTAAGACTTGATTTATTATTTTTTTTGTCCACCGCCTCAAATTAAACAAACCTCTCTTTTTTTTAACCACTCTAAAGCGGTAAGCTTTATCCCTATTTCCTTTCCTAATCATTCTTACCGCAACTTGCTTCTTACGTTCCATTTTCTTTATTTATTTTACTTGTTTAGTTCGCATAACTAATTATAGCTGATTTTGAAATGAACCATACTAATAAATGACCTTCAAGCAAACACACAATTTAATTCATGCATGACAAGCTATGATCATACAAACATACATAAATATATGTTAATGGCAGATATAATAAATTTTCCCCTCACGCAAAATGGTTTCTCGAATGCGAAAAAAATGAGTATATATTCAATCCTCTAGCATGCAAGTATCATAAACATATATTGACCATAACTCGATATGCATTTAATGTTAGGCATCATCATTTATTCATGACACAATTCAATTATCATTCCTCTTACTTTTTTGAATAATTGACCCTTTTCCTCCTCTTTATTGCATTTTTTGTTCAAATTAATGTACAATCATAACACTTTGTATGTTATTTTTTCTATGTATGACTTTGTATACAGATGTTCATAATTAAGTTGCTGTATGACTTTGTATACAGATGTTCATAATTAGGTTGCTATATGACTCTTTATTGCATGAAGTTGTTAGTAGATTAGGCCTACCATAACCTTTGTATGAACTTTAAACAACTAGACAATACTTTGTTCTTTTGTAAAATTAATTTCATGAAGCTAAGAATTTGGCAGCCTAGGGAGTGGTCAATGCAGGTCGAATATGGTTATGAAATCTTAGATTATAACTACACTTATAAGAGGCAACTTGAAGCCTTACCTTCTGAAAACGCCCATATGTCAAAAGAACATTACGAAATCCTTGAAAACAAAGCTAATAATTTAAAAGAGCAACTCTAGAAGCTGAAAAATGAGCATGAACAAATCCAGACCCAATTTACAACATTGATTTTGAAGAATCGTCGTTTGAAATGATAATATGAGATTGTATGCCTATTATTTTAATTAACTTATGTCACCTTCTCTACTACAATTAAAGAAAAGAATCATTTTACTTTATTTCCGAATGCAAATGCACCTTTAATTGACATGATTTTACTGAAAAATGACCTCAAATTTAAGTAAACTAAGTGTTTATGAAACTGGCAATAAGATGCTAAAGCATTCTCAGGAGATTAAATCCATGTGCCTTTTCACTCAAACAAATTAAAATCCATCTTTCATTATTTGAATTTTAAAATTTCCATCCTATGTATCCAATTAAGATAGAAAAAATCCTAATTTAAAATCTTTCATGCATGGAAAACTTTGTAACAAGAAAATTAACTAAATATTATACCTTATAATATTTATATAGCAATTTCTAGGAAAACTCCATATTATAACAATTATCAATAACATATTCATTGATTTAACGTTTTTGAGGAATTTCTTCAAGACCATTTATATTACATTTTACATCTCTAGCTTATTATTCCAAATTGAATTTTACCTATATTTTTAATATATTTATTTTGTCATACCTTTACTAATATATCTTTCAAGAAGCCCCTTTTTTTTTTTATAAAAATGTTGATAATATTTATCATTTCGTAGGATAGATAATTTTCATGCATATCTATTATTGATTTTATCTTTTTTATGATTTTATCTTTTTTAGGCCAAGGTTAAAATTTTAGTTTGTTTCACTAGAAAAAAATAAAAAAAAATCTAAACAAACATACCAATTTGATAGAAAAAAAGAAAAATATATTAAAAGTATAGTCTTCCTTATATTTTATTTAATTAAATCTCATATTAATATAATATTTTAAAAGAAACAAATTTTGTTCAATGAGAGATAATAATTTTTTCCTTATATGATATTGAAAACAATATTTTTGTTTTGAATTCATCTATAATTAAGAATAATTAAAACCATTTTATTATTTATTAGATACACTTTGCCTCTAAACAAATAAATTCCTTCATATAAAAATAGCTACATATTATGACTTATATTTTAACTTTTTTTTATCCAAGATTATTACTAATTTTAAGTTTTTATAGATGGCTTATGATTTGTTTAATTTATTCAAATAGAAGATGCTAAAGACTATAAAATCAAACATGATCAATTTACTATTTAAAAGCAAATGTATTGAAAATATGATCCTTGAAAAATGTAGTCTTATCTTATCCTAAATTAATGTGATGCTTTGGATCAAATATTTCTTTTAAAAAAATTAACAAAAATAGTTTCTAACTACATGCTTAGTAAATGTTTACACTTTTTTCTTACAATTACTATAGAAATTCCTTTGTTCAAGGTATTTAGATCAAGCAATGCTTACAAATAATTTTACCAATTTATTATTTTATTAAATATATTTCTAATACATTACCTACAAATTTGATGTTGCAAATTTTGGAATGAAAATGACTGACAAGCCATTAGAAACAATCACACTTAGAGCCCTAAAATCAAATGCCTATCAAACTCTATATCTATCTATCATTTACTTGATTTTTTTTTTAATTTTTCATCATACCAATTACTTTCCATCTCATGGTTTTTTAATTTACAACTTAGCTATTAACTAGAAAAATTTGAATCAATATTTTAATTAATGTATTATTACATATGATTATTGATCATGCTTGCAATTGTCATTAAACCTCAATGTTAATCACATGCAACAAAGCTTTAATCTTTAATTTTTTACAATATTTTGTTGCAAACTTAATTATCTATTTGATGAATTAGCCACATAGTAGACTTATCATTTTTTTTGAAATAAACTAGACTTATAAAATTTCAAATTACTTTAATTCAATTTTGAATTTTATATATTATGATACCTAAATAATTTTATTTGCCTTTGAGATATTAATTATTATTTTTAGTTTGATTTAATATTTAGACTGTACTGTTACAATTTAAATCCAAATACATGTGTTTTTTTATGTTATTATGCTTTTGTTCTATCACCTTCATTTTAATCTATTTTTTTAGCATTTTTTAAATATTTTTGCAAAATTTAACTATAATTATAGTCATGATTAACTATCTAATGATCGTTTGTCATTTTCCAATCTTGCCAACTTTAAATCAACAAATATCATGAATTAGCACTTATATTATTTTTTAAATATGAATTTACTTATTGTTTTTGCAGCTATTTGTTAGGTTTCTCTTCATACTTGAACTTTACATTTTTTAATCATAGAGGTACAATTATAGTTTTTTTCCTTTATAAATTTTTGATGCTTTCCTTTTCATGATATGTTATTAAATGTCTTCATTACTTTTTTAAAAAATAAATAGTAATTTAAATTTGTTTAAATTGCTTGCACTATACTAAAAAACTAGAATGATAAATGGCTTACCCATTTACAATATCAATGACTTGATTGATGCCCTTGTTCTAGGTGAAAATGTTGAATTAGGTATACTGATTTATGATTTTCATTATCTTTGTTACAAGATAATTGTTATTGAATGATTATTTATTATTAGGACATGTTCCAAATACTATGTTGATATCACACCGACCATCTTCCCTGAATACACCACCAAATAAATGACCATGACTATTATTAACTATCATTTTAGGTGACAATTATGAAAACACAAGAACTAACTAGCCCTTCATAAGTGTTATTGCATTTGATGATTTCAAATTTTTAAAGGTTCTTGTTACTAGATACAATTAGATTATTTAATAGTAAACAATATCCCTTTTATACAAAATAATGTGGATTTAGCACCACTTGATAAGTAACATCATATCAAATTGCTCACCTTTTGCAAAATATTTGTACATTTATTTATAACTCTTTAATCAACAAGTCCTACTACCATATGAGCAAACTTGCTAGTAAGTAAAAAAGACCATTTACTTGATTTGAGAGCTTTAAACTTTAATTGTAAATTTTATGGAGCATTGCATTGGTCTGATGAACAAATTATCTTGGATTCGAACAATCCATGTTAATTATGTACACTATGTTGTAAGAAAGAAGCTATAGAAATACCATTAAACAAACCACTCCCATCTCTGCTCTCCATCTTTCTCAATTGACAAAATGACTCATAATCCATAAGATTCATTGAACATATTATACTATACAATTCCATATTTGCTTTTACTTTAACTAGAGGTAAAATTGACTTTGAAATTAACAAAAGACTAGGATCTTATGTTTTCAGGATAACTAGGTAGAATTATCATGCAATGGATTCTCCTTGACCTCCAAAGTCTGAACAACCAAAATTTTTACAATTATATTTTTATGACATTAAGAATAAATTTTCAAATTGAATTTTAACAATCAGTCGATATTATCAAGAGGAGACACTTGATGAAGAAACTATAAACAATTTGATAAAAATGTTTGATAAACATAATGAAATTATCAAAACGTTTAGAATGACTTAATTTACATCTTTTACCAATATAACAATTAATGATGTTGAACATATAAGTTTTTGATCCACGTGCCATGCATTAGATTTACTTGAAAATGGTAAAGAATGGATTCAAGCTTTGGAAGAGGCTTCTTTAATTACAATATCAAAAAACTTAAAAAACTATTTACCATTATAATACTTTTTTATGAAGTTAACATGGTAGCTACTTTATTAGATTTATTTAAGAAATACTTTTCAGATGATATCCAATATCATATGCACACAACCTAGGATCTTAAATGATTTGAAGTTATTGAAGATCATCTAAAGAAATATGTCCTTCAAGCATTAGAAAGTAAATTTAACCAAATGAGCCACTCAATTATTGATTATAAATTAAAGATAATTAGTAATGAGAATACTTATGACCTTATAAATTATTTAATTCGAAAGAAATTTCCTACAACATTTTTTTGAATCATAAGAACTACATAAGATAGATGTTACAACATTAAATGATGAATAAAAGAAAATTTATAATGTGGTTATTGAGTCAATTCATTACAATAAAGGTGAAAAATTTTATTTATGGATGTGGGGAAACATGTAAGACTTATTTGTATGAAACTATCATGAATTGTCTAAGATTTGAGAGACTTATCATATTCGTTATTGCTTCTTATAGAATAGCTTAATTACTTCTTTCTAGAGGATGTACAACTCATTCAAGATTTTAAAAAATCTCTATTAATGTAGGAATTTTTGACATGTGAAATTAAAAAAACACCCAATTAGTTGACTTGATAAAGAAAACTTCATTATCCGATAAGGCCCCAATGTCTCACCATTATTTTTTTTAAGATAGTTAAACAAACTTTAAGAGATATCTTAGATTGCACTTTAAATACCAAACATCATATGTCTTTTGATAATAAAAATATTGCTCTTGGTGGTGACTTTCTATAAATACTATATGCTATTGTTAATGGAAGGAAAGAAGATATTCTCAATGTTATATCGATAAAATCGTATATTTGGGATGATTTCAAAGTTTACAGGCTTATAACTAACATGCACTTACATACAAATGATAACACTTTACATGTAATGGTTTAAATTTCAATGAATGGTTAATTAATTTAGGAAATGGAACTCTTGCAACATAAAGAAAATATTTGATAGATAAGGTAGAAAATTAGATTAAGATTCCAAAATCTTTTTTAATAACCAATTATGATAATACTATACATGTTATTGTATATCATGAAATATTTCAAAAGTTATAGGATGTAAGTTTTATTTTAAATAAAACCATATAATTTCTTTGCTTGACATTTACACTTTAACAAATTTACTTAATTATCCAATTGTTTAATATTTTTTATAGCATGGCTTCATATACTCCTATATTAGTAATTAGGAGAGACATAAAAAATGCCACAATTAAACTACACATAATAAGAACATGAAATTTTGTTAACCTAAATGACCTATGACATATGTTCAACTTTGAACTTCTTATAATCGATGAACAATTATCAAATAAACATTAATTTATTACATATAGCATGACATTACTTACATGTTATGAAAATGTAGGGTGATATGATTTAAGCTAGTGTAAATTGACAAACAACATAAATTTCATGAACCAATGCTTCTTTAAGGAACTCTTTAGCATATCTCAAGCTTCTTTATCATCCTTTCATAACATAACTAAAAGATAATTGACCATCCTTTTTTGACTTCGTATTTTATCAAATACTTTTTTCAAGAATATGAATGATACAAATGCATCTATTCCTTTCGACAAGAATTACTTTCTCACCTTTATCCAATTAAAGGAACATATTGAATTGATTGATTGATTATGTTTTAGGTAACGTCAAAATCATATTGTTAACATGCCAGTTAGAAATTCTACCATTTATAATTGCTAAATAATTTTTCTATCATTCAATTGTAAAAAACTACATTTGGCTTGCTTAACCTATATAAGAGATCACCATTGATGGGCATAATAAGAAAAAAAGAATAACTTTAATAGGTAATGATAGGTAACTCATATTTTAAGTATGAAAGACCTAAAGTTGATATTACTTTACAATTTAATATACTTTTTCCTTCTTATTGTGCGACCATTAAGGTAACTTTTTAGGAATGACTAGTGCTTAAATTTTTAGAAAGTAATATTGTCATATCAGAGATACATTAACTAGTTATCCTTATCTTTGTTATATTAGTAATATATATACTTGTGTGTTAATTTGCATTTATTTTTATATATATATTGTGGTGTTCTATTTTTTCTATGTTGAAAAACTTTTAAATGATGTTTCATTACTTCTAAAGGAGAGTTTATAATAATTGTAATAGCAAGTACTAAACTTTTAATCAACCTAGATTTACCTAAGATCATAATGCTAAAAAAAGGTTTAAAGGCATTTTTTTTGTACTATGAATTTTCATCCTTGTCATTTTAACTAACCTATCATGTATTGTCATTTTAATTTACTTGATAAAATTTTATGCCCTTAATTTTATTTTGTTATAGAACATCGACAATCAAGATAGAGAAAATTGAATATTAAATTCCAATGGTCACTAACATAGAAGCTGAAAGATATGTAAAGAAAAATAAACATATCTTAGCTTTTATAACTTGATGTTCATATAGATCAGGTTTTAGAACAACCAACATCCATTTTCTTCCATATAATGTGATGCCATGTATCATTCAATGTGCTTTTACTTTACATATAAAAAAATAGCAGTGAACCTTTTCCTAAATTTTGTTAATAAATCAAATGTACCTGTGAAGCTATAATTATTGAAATTGATGTTACAAATGAATGGGGTATCACATATGTACCTAATGCAAACGTAGCATGTGATGATAAACTATATAGAAAATATGGTTTTTTATGAGATCCATCACTTCCATGGTTTTCTCATTAATCTTTGATTATATTTTACAAAAACTATTATGAATAATAATCATTAGATAGATATATTCTAACATTATCCAGTTTACTTATGCTAGGTACAAGGTAAATGACATTGTCAAAGACTCCACAAGGATAATAACTTTCATGCTTTTTAGAAGAATTGTTATTGATCTTAATGGAATTCCTGCCACTCATCTAGCTATGAATTTGATTGACCATCATATTGTTCCTCTTATATTAACTTAATTCAAGGAACAAGAAAAATCTTTTAGGTCGTATTGAGCAACAAACTAAACCCTAATCTATAATGTCCTTTAAGATTTTAAAGATATTTGATGCACTTATACTAGACCTAAATGAACTTTTACCAGTTGGAAAACCAATTATATATTTTTCTTCTAGTCCTCATGGCTCATAATCAACTAGTTCTTCTACATGTCAAGATTCACCAAACTAGTTGACCAACACTCTAAACAATATCTTTTAGCAATTGATGATACTACATTAGCTGTAGCGTCAAAAGATACCTTGATTGACATGTCTTTGGATGAATCCCTTACCAAGAAAAAATTGTAATTACAATTATCCATACATAATTTCTTACGTTTTTACTTAATTTTGATGATATTATTAGCCTACCTCTTATGTTTTCCATAAAATCCATCATGTCACCCATTATCGAAAAGAAGTAGCTAACGTTTTCATTTCCAAGCTCCTTCATTGGCCAACTAATATGAGATCATTTACCTAAATATTTTATTATCAAAATTAATTACATAAATGTGTATTGTATTTTCTAATTAGACTTCTTCCTTCAACCTCCATACTTATCATGATTTCAATATATTATTCAGTCTGATGTACCAAAGCAATACAAAAGAACATTCTAGTACAATATATTTTTATATGTATATATTGTTGTATATATATAATAATATTTCAAAAGATTTTATTTTAAAGTGATTTTATTATTTTTATAGAAATATTCATTTATATTAGTTGATTGTTTCAGTAAATTTGTTAAACCTATTTTATAAGTAACTAAAGTATTTTACTATTTTTATTCTTTTATCTAATGAGAGTAAGTAGTTAAGTTTTTATATTTTAGCCATGTTCTACTAAACTTTTAGTTTTACCTAATATATATATTCTTTAATAACATATCTTTTAAATCTAATATATATTAATAATTCAATATTTTTTTGTTGGATTTTTTCTTGAAATTCTCTTACTATTCTGATTATTTGAATTAATATTTCAGATAAGGCTATTAAATCCTAGGGGATTTTTGTTTGTTTTAATTTCACTTTTGTATGCAAAATAATCCTTAAAGATAGTGTTATTAAACACTTGTCATGCTTTTACTTTTATTTGCTCAAATTTATTTTAGTTTTTATTAATTTTTATAACAATATTAAGGATTAGTTCCTTGCTCTTTCTATAAACCAAAAGTTTTTATTGATAATATGTATTTACTTAAGTATGTTATGATAACAAATTACAATAATTTGAAATCATCTTAATCTCAATATTGGCAAGACCACTCCTTTTCATATATTGAATGATGAGATTAGTACAACACCAATTAACACAAATATTTAACATATGAGGAATTGAGTATTAGGAAAAGCAAGTTTAAGGCTTTTGTTTTGGGTGGTCATCAGATTGCTTGCTATGTCTAGAAAAATTACTTTGCTAAGGTTATCCTTAATTCTTCATATCTACTTGTTACTAATTGCTCATTTATTTCATAAAATAAATCATTGCTTGTCTTGAGTAAAGATTCCTCTTTTAAAACTTTGTTTCTAGATTAGTACATGGTTATTTGTTATCTTTAGATTCTTTGCTAATAAGGGGATTGAACTTTAAAGATTATATTCATTTTCTGTTTGGAAAATACAATGAGTTCATTGTTGGTATTTATAATCTTGTTATTGGATTATAATATAGTTGCTCAACAGTCAAACTTCCATTTGTAGAAGATGAATTTTTCTTCTTTAGCATTGTTGTTATAACAATGATGACATATGAAGATTGCCTATTTTATATTTGTTAAATTATTATTGAAAATTTTCTTTAAAATACTGTTATTTTAGTATTTATGTTGAGAATTTTATATCAAGTGAGATATTTCTTTTTGAGATTAAGGTTTTCTTTTCCTATTTATCATGAGCAATGATAGTATTCATTAGAAACCAATTAAATATATTATATAATTGATCGATGATATGATTAAATGTTTGGGATGCTTAGTAAATATTACAATAAGCGTGAAGATAAACTCTCTATGTGTCTTGTGATTATTAAGAAGTGGTAAATATCAAGAGATAATAATCATTGTAAAGAATGTCTTTTAATGGTAAATACATATACCTATTTTTTTTAGAAATGATATGGAAAAACAATTGCTAAATGATAATATTGATTATATCAATTATGTAGAGTTAGAAATAAATATGGCTACCAATCTGACCAACTATGGATAGAGCTTTTGTCGTGACCCAGAGCGAGGCTTGAGATGCCTGGACCGAGAGCCCGCTTGGAGTGAAAATGCAATCTTCTTGAGGGGCTGCCTTAAGGAATGAGATAGATTCAAAAGAGTCACAAGATGGAGTCACTATCAGATGGTTCTAGATTTGGTTCAACCAACCCATTAACATGAGTACTAAGTCAAACCCTTTAGAAAGGGTTTTGGGTGGTGACGATCTATTCACTCAGAGTTTCAAATTCAATTTTTACATTTTAGTCCATTTAATTGCCTTATGTAGACGAGCGTTCATAAGCATGAAACAAGCACATAATGGGATATAGCATAATAACAATCATCGCATATATAGCATGGCAAGTATGACATGGTGATCATGGTATGGAATCACGATATGGCTATCATGGTATAAAACATAGCATAGGTATGATATGTAAGATTACATGGTATAGGCATGACATGTGAGATGATATGACATAAGCATGATATATGAGATGACATGGCATAGGCATGACATGTGAGATGATATGATATAAGCATGACATGTGAGGTGATATGGCATAAGCATGACATGTGAGATGACATAGCATAAGCATGACATATGAGATGACATGGCATAGGCATGACATATGAGATGACATAGCATAGGCATGACATATGCAATGACATGGCATAGGCATGACATATGACATGACATGGCATAGGCATGACATGTGAGATGACATGGCATATACATGATATGGCATAACATACATCATATAGCAATGATAAAATGAGCATAACAGCATAACAAAGAAAGATAGTGCTTTGTGTTTGAAATTAGTATTACTTATGGGCAAGTTTATGAACATGCATTCTTTTTGCATTAATGAGATTAAAACATTTACATGAAAAATGTTAAAACCGGCACAGAAGTTTCCTGGTATGCATCAAACTTAACCCCTATCATTGATTAGTCTTGTATGAGATTTTCTGATCAATTATTTTGACATTCTCCTTTTACTTTTAAGAGCTCTAACTTTTTCATGAGTCAGCCAAGCATATTTTCAACTCATCGAGCAAGCATTTTTTTCTTATCTTAACTTTTGTGTGACCCATCTATGCAGGTTTTTAGCTTACTAAACTTCTCACTTTTATTTTTTCTTTCTTTCTACCCTTTGCTTTAGATAAAATACTTCTTCAGTCAATCAAGGTTGATAGGTTTAAAGAACTTATTACCCTTCAAGTCTGAGATACGGGCAGTGCCTTTGGACAGGATCTTCTTAACAAAGAATGGGTCCTCTTAGTTAGGTTTGAACTTTCCATGTGAGTCACAGATAGCCAATCTAACTTGCTTCATAACTAGATCACCTTTCTATATAGCATCAGGTTTTACCTTCTTGTTAAATGCATTTACCATGAACTTATTATAAAGTTGTAGATGATAGAGAGCCTTCAGCCACTTCTCATCAATAACAACCAGTTGTTCATATTCGGCCCTCTTCCGCTCAGCTTCTGGTAACTAAGCTTCCATAATAACTTGAAGTGACCTTAACTCCACTTTGATTGGCAACACAACTTCTATCCCATAAACTAAAGAATAGGGGGTAGCACTTGTAGGACTCCTTGCAGTGGTTTTGTAACCTCACAAAACAAATGACAGCTGCTCATGCTAATCTTGATAAGTCTATACTATCTTGGCTAAAATCTACTTGATCATCTTATTGGTTGCCTCAACTGCCCCATTAGCTTGAGGGCAATATAGAGAAGATCGATGAGACTTGATCCTATATCTCTCTAATAAGTCAAACACTTGGCCCTGGAACTACACTCTATTATTAGACACCAAGTGATGTGGTACCCCATATCGGCATATGAGATTCTTCTTTATAAACTTGGCAACCTGCTTTATCCCCAATTTACTGTAGAATTCTACCTCCACCCACTTAGAGAAGCCACCAATATGTATTGATTCCCATTATAAGTATTAAGATGAATCTCAACCATAATATCGATTCTCCAAGCTGAGAAAAGTCATGGTATTACCAAATTTTGGAATTCAACCAGCGGTATGTGATTCAGATCTCTATGAATTTAGCACTCATGACATCACCGCACAAACTGTATGTAGTCTATCTCTATGGTAAGTCAGAAATATCCTTAGCACAAGATCTTTCTGTACACTATAAATCCATTCATGTAGGATCCACATACACCAACATGTACTATTTATATGAACATTTCAATCTCCTTCCCTGATATGTACTAAAGTTACAGACCATCAACCGTTCTTTTGTAGAGAACACCCTGATGCCAAGTAAAGTTAGCTACTAGCTGTCACAAAGCTAGCTTATCATTTTTATTGGCTTCCTCTGAATAACCATTGGTTCTCAAAAAATTTATAATATCAACATACCATGGAGTTTCATTTTATAGGTCTAGCACCATAACCCATTCTTTGTCATAGCAAGGAATCCTTGATTGCTTGATAAACACAGGCTGAACTTGATACTGTGATGGTTCGTATATTGAAGCCAGTATGGCTAAGGCATTGATTATTTGATTCTTATCATGTAGAGTATGAATAAATTTACATGAGCTAAAATTGTAAATCATGAGCCTCATGTATTCAGCATAAGGCTTGAGCCTTTCTTCTCTGACATCCTACTCGGGTGTGGATTTATGAATGACAAGCATTGAATCACCTAAGACCTCCATATCTTGGACACTAATCATAAATAATGCTTCAAGCCTGAATAGATATGCTTCATACTCAACCATATTGTTGGTGACTAGAAAGCTTAGCTACTTGGAGAGCATGATCAATTCACGTTCAAGAGTGATTAACACAACCTCTATGCCTACACCTCTTCTGTTGTCTACACAGTTGAAGTGCAACTGACATTTTTGAACATCGAATGCCCTTAAGTGCTTATCTAGAAAGTCCAGTTCAAAAGTCTCAGAGTCATCCATTGGCTTGGATGCTAAGAATTTAGAAATTGCTCTACCTTTGATCACCTTCTTAGTGATGTACTACACATCAAACTCTAATAACAGGATTAGCCACCTGGATAGATTCCTCACTAGTGAAGGAGCTTCATACAAGTACTTTATAGGATCAACCTTAGAGATCACCTAAACTTGGTATGATTAAAAGTAGTGTATGAGCTTCTTAGTGACTTAGACCACAGCCATGCACAACTTCTCAACAGTGTTGTACTTATACTCTGTTAACAATAATTTCTTACTTAGATAATAAATGATATTTTCAAAGCTAGCTTTATTCTCCTGACCCATTATAATACCCACTGACTCCTCTTCCAAGGCTAGATAAAGCAACAATGATTTTCTTAGCCGATGCAGCTATAGAATCGGCAGGTTAGAGAGATAATGATTCACTCTCTTAAATGCAAACTGGTAGTTCTCATCCGAAACCAAAGGCTAGTTCTTCCTAAAAAGCTTGGAGATAGGCTCATAAATGGTAGTGAGCTTAGCAATGAACTTGTTGATGTACTAGAGCTGTCTTATAAATCCCCTAACTTCTATCTCAGTTTTGGGAATAGGCATCATAGATCAAGTTTTCCTTATCGGGATCTACCTTGATACGTTTCTGGTTGACTACATGACCCAACAACTTATTGGATGTCATCCCAAATGAGCACTTCTTTGGATTCAGCCTGAGCTCATATTTCTCAACCTGTATAAGAAATCTATTACGAGCAGCCAAATGCTCTTCCTTGGTGGGAGACTTCATCATCATATTATCCACATAGACTTTAACCTCCTTGAGGATTAGATCATGCAACAGAGTTATTGTGACTCTCTAATAGTGCAAGGTAGATGACACACCTCCCAATGGATGGAACCACGACCAGCCCAATAGTAAGGCGAATGATACCAGGATGTTAAGAACTGTAAACTCTACCACTGACTCGATCGGCCTGACAGTAATAGTAGCAGTGAAGGTGCTAGTAACCTTCCATTTAGACTCATTATATGCCTTAATAATAGTCTTAGACGGCTTCAAATTTGAATGCTGGATCTCGATCTTGGGCAACACCTTAAACAAGCAGACATTAATACCAGAACTATCATCCATCATGACATAAGGAATAGAGAAGTTCATGATATACACTCTGATAAAGAGTGCCTTATTGTGATGAATACCCTTGGTTAGTAAGTCTGCATGTGAGAAAGTGATCATGTTAGACCATAATTCTCAGTTCATAAACTAGCTCTTCATGCTGAAGGTAAAGGATGATCGGGAGATTCTCTTGCTAGAGAGTGCCTTGATGATGGCCCGTCGATGCTTTTAGGAGGATAACACAAAGTCTCAGATACCGATGTTAGCCTGTGCCTTCTTCAATTGATTGATTACAACATTCTTAAGCTGAGTAACCTCTTTACCTTTGTCAGTAGTTTGTGAAGTTGGAACATTACTCGAACCAGCCTCATCCATAGTGGGTCTAGCCTTTGTCAGCTTCTTTAGAGCATCCAACTTCTTCCCGAGATTAGGAAGAGTAAACACCTTACCACTTTGAGTATTGTTATAGATCTGAGAGGATATCTTATTAGCACCCAACCCTTTCTGCTGGTTAGGGGCCTTAGATACTAGCTTGGTTATCTTAGGAGTCCCGGCAGGCTCACCTTTCTTAGAATTCTAAACCTTTGCTGATTTAGACTTAAAGTAATCTTGAGTAGCTATAGACTCATCCTCTGAACTATCATACCATATGTTAATGGCACCACTATCAAACCCATTACCGGATCGAAAGCTAATAGCAGGTAGCCAAGCAATCTCCTCACTTCCAAGGGCAGAGAAGGAGTTAAGAACAAGGGATTCTAGTAACCCTAATTAGACCATGTAGGTACAGTTGGCTTTATGGTAGTTAGACAACAGGTTTGTTTAGTTGAAGGTTTGGATTTCTCATGATCTTTAAGCTCACCTGAATCAATGAGGTCCTGAATGACCCACTTGAGAGAACAACAATCATCAGTGCTATGATTGTGATGCTGGTGGTAGTGACAGTAGGTTTTAGTGTCTACTGAGGCTAGGGGTAGTGTTTGAAAATTTAACTCTAGTGGCTTGATGAGTTTAGCTTTGAGAACATGCCCAAATACCTTGGAAAGTGGCATCCTAAGATTTGAGTACCTCCGGGACTGAGTAGTGTTTCGGAGTATGGGACTTCGTATTTGCAAGGCATTGATATACTGAGTTTTATGTTATGTTTAGGTGTATGTGGTGGTTTTGGGTTTGAGGAAGGTAGGTTCCTTCTTCTTTAGCCCCTTAATCTGCTCAATCTATTGGCCAACAGAGTAGATATCCTCAAACGTATAAAAAGTCTGATACTTCACCCTATCCTAGTACAGTGGCAGTGATCCCATAATAAGCTTATTGATCATGTCTAATTTAGATGGCTTCTATCTGACTAGCATAGCTTATCCATCCATAAACTTATTAGCCTTCTGCTTCACTATCTTTAGATCTAGTATAGTAACATTCAAATGGGATTTGAACCCGTACTACTTACAAAAAGGAGTGCATAGAGGCTCCTATTAGGTTATGGTCATCTTGTTAAGATTATGATACCAGGCCAGCACTGGTCTCTTAAGTGAGATAAAGAACAGTCAGACTATCTGTTCATTCGATAAGTCTATAGTGCTCATCATCATCATGTAAGTCTTGAAATGGTTCTTTGGATCTCCAACCCCATTATACTTGGGAACATCCGAGAGCTTAAACTTAGCAAGCAGTCCCTTAATAGCCTAGATAATGAACTCATCAAAGTTAAGATTAGACCCCATGCCCTTCGTTTTCATGATAAACTACAACTGTTCTATCTTTTATTCTAAAGTATAGGTCTCAAACTTGTGAACATCATGCATATAGAGTGAGACCTCATCATCTATCTCAGCATCGTACAAATTGATTTCTTTACTCTTATCCTTCACAAGAGCTAGCGGAGTGATGAAATCTCTAAGATTGAGAGCTTCTTAGATTTACTGCTGAAGGAGAATCTTGAAGTCATTGGTCAAGAGATTAGCCATAGATTGGTCAATGAGATGCTGAATAGTAGTGAGTGAAGCATCATCTAGCACTAAGTAGAAAGTGTCTGATAGAGATTCAACATTCTTAGCAGGGTGTGAGTCTGACATGGTCTATACATGACAGAGAAAGTTAGCATGGATGCATGTATATGCATATGTGATTGCATGTGATACATATAATATGACATGTACGATGTATGTATGACCTCTGCTAAGAAACATCCAGCATTATGGCTGAAAAAAGGAAGTGCTTAGTGAAAATCATGCATAAGCATGCATGTATGCATGTTGGATAGAAAATACAAAAATGTTGGTGAACACATAGCACACAACAACGCTTCCTACCACCCTTATACCTCCATGAAGATAGATCGGTCCAAAATCTATTAGGTGGGATACTAGCCTAAAGTTACACTGGGAACTTAAGGTGTGCAATTCTCAACATATGAGGCAAGCAAAAGATGACCGTTGCCTGATCATATAAAGGATTACGATAAAAATCTAACATCATTTTGGCATGATCATATTACTATGATAAGAGAATGCCAATTGAATAAGCATGACATATGCAACCATCATAGAATCATGAGAGGATTACGACTCTTAGCAGAGCAAGACATCATGATCATATTATTATCATAAGAGAATGTCAATAGAATAAGCATGAGGTTATTTAACTAATACAGAATAGTGAGGGGATTTTGACTCTTAATAGAGTAATACAAGATGAGAAAATAAGCCAGATTTAGGTAAATCCACTAATATGATAAGGCACAAATCTACATAATATGTGAATAAAGGATCCTAGTTTTGGAATGTTGCTATGGTTAGCTACATGAGCTTTAGTCCAATAAGAACAAGCTAAGGTCCCTCACCACATTGTCCATAACCTATCCAACTGAATGAAATCATCGATATAGGACTATACCTAGCATCTATCCATTAGGAATCATCGATGGTCAACAGTACAAGGCAGCAAGTGGTGAAAGCAGACTTACTTTCTTGAGAAGTCGAATGAAGTCTAAAGTACTCACTCATCCATAATCACCGGTTTGATACAGGATAAATGATGGTGTGCAGACGTAAACTATGTATGTGAAATGCAATGCAATTACCCCAACTAAAATGGGAAAATTGATATGAAACTCTAAGATTTCAATGCCACCACACTGTCACCATAAATCTTTAGTGGAGTCACCACTGTGGGTGGGGCTTTTGTAGTGATCAAGAGTAAGGCTTGTGATACACGGACCAAGAGCCTGCTTGGAGCAAAAATGCAATCTTCTCGAGGGGCTGCCTCAAGGAATGAGACAAACTCAAAAGAGTCACAAGATAGAGTCACCACCAAATGGTTCTGAATTTGGTTCAACTGACCCATTAGCATGAGTGCTAAGTTAAACCCTTCAGAGATAGGTTCGGGTGGTAAAGATCTATTCACTCTGAGTTTCAAGTTTGATTTTACCATTTTAGTCAAGTTAATTGCCCTAGGTAAGTGAGCATTCATAAGCATAAACAAGCATACAATGGGTATAGCATAACAGCAATCATGGTAGATATAGCATGACAGAATGATATCGAAATTATAGCATGCATCACGATATGGCCATCATGGCATGAAACATGGCATAGGCATGACATATGAGATTACATGGCATAGGCATGACATATAAGATGATATAACATAAGCATGATATATGAGATAACATGACATAGGCATGACATATGAAATGACATGATATAGGCATGACATGTAAGATGACATGGCATCGACATGACATGTGAGATGATATAGCATAGGCATGACATGTTAGATGACATGACATAGGCATGACATATGAGATGACATGGTATGAGCATGACATGTAAGATGACATGGCATAGGCATGACATAGCTAGGCATGACATCATATAGCAATGATAAAATGAGCATAGTAGTACGAATGAAAATTAATGATAAAGGCTCAAAGAAAGGGATTGAAGAAGATAAGGGATACACAATGAAATAAAGCTAAATAATACATGCCAGGGGAGAAAATAAAATAAAGGCCTATTCTATTACAAAAGATCTTCATTGATATATAAATCTAAGACATTAAGCAATATCTCGCCAACTTAGGAAAAGTCAACTTTGAGCAGCACGAGCTAAAAATGCATAAATGATAATAAATCAAACAACCATGTGTACCATACATAGGGTGATGTGTGCCATATATAAGCTACGTGTGGCACATGTAGCATGTTATACACAGTATATAACGAGGCAGAATCAAAGAAAAATGTGTTTTTAGGCAAAAATGTAAATTAAACTCAAATCTCAGCATATTTTTCAACTAAAGCATATCATTTAAGTCATAAACAAGCATTAGGATCCATTATATCACCCATGATTGAAGCCAATCATCAAAGCAAAGCCCAAAATATAAACTCATAATGAAATCAAGTAGAATAAGGAAAGAGAATAGGCATTCAACTTACCATAGTAAGATTAGCTTTTGAGATCTTGATTCCAAACATAATTAGGGATTTAAGTAGGATTAATTAGTCTTTAATCCTAGATTAATTATTTAATTAAGTGCTTAATTAGGTGAGAGTGCAATTTGGCAAAGTTTAGGCATATTTTATTAATTTTACACCTCATTTCCATAAATACAAGGCTTGTATTTATAGGTAAGGGTCATAGGAATGAGGAAAACACATTGGCAATATAGAATTCTTGAAAATTATAAGCTATATGTGTAGTACATAGTGCTATATGCATAATATATAGCCCAAAGAAAGGCTATATACGCAATATATAGCAGCAGATACCTAGCATGATGTGTTTTTGACCTATGTACACCACCCAATATGAGTGCATTAGAATGTGTGCCATAGGTCAAACAAGCATCATTTAGGGGATAAATGTTTAGTACCATATGAAGCATATTATATTTTCTTGGGAAAAGGTTGCCCACCATGAGTATATTTTCAAAACATGCGTAGCAAGTAGCATTATGTGCTATGCTTATCATAAGATTCATGTTATGTGCTCCACATTCCACAAGCAAAATGTAATGTGCTCCATATATCTAGAACACTCAAGTGAGGCTTAAAGGCATGTGTGCAAATCGGGGTCAATATCAGAGACCTGTACCAAGTCGAATCGAGGAAAACCTAACATTATAGTGTATAGGTGAAAAGTTAGGGTCAACACTAACTTTAGAAAATTAATAAACAAACATCAAGCGGAATGAGGATTGAACTAATTATAAAATTAATAGTGATGGTAACCCAATCTTTATGATTGAAGATTCCATGAATAAGGTTCGTATGGGTAATAACAAGTCACTAATTGATTCTGATAGTACTATTATTTCTTTTTTTCTCTTCTTATTGTGAGAAATGCTAGATTGAATTAATTGAGAGGATGATTGAATGTTCTTAATGATTCTTATATCCGTAATGAGTGGTATATGAATTACAACATACATTTGATGAAATCACCTATATAAGTATGGGGTAGGGTTGCTCCTATGAAATTATAATAAATTTCTAGAGAATTTATAAATTAGTAGGCACGTACATGGACTTTTAGCATAAAATAATGTTAATAGCTAGAATCATGCGGGTGTAATGTAACTAATAAGATCTCTAACATACAATAAAAAGGTTTTAGTTCATAAAGCTTTCTTTACCATAACCTTGTGTTTTATATCTTATTTGTATAAGTTTGGTTCATAATCTAATAGACATAAGATTTGAAGCATTACACCCA
>CANYBF011368334.1:0-50759 GCA_948192965.1 Dalechampia spathulata | reverse complement strand
AGTTCACAAAGTCGCAATCATTGAAATGGACTGTTCGAAGTACAGAAAAGTGGAGAAAATTGGAGACTAAAGTAGGAAGAAATTGTCGATTATGCCGGCGAGAGAATGGAAGATGGGTCGAAAAACGGGTTTGCAGAAGTTTACAAAGTCGCGATCGTTAAAACGGACTGTTCGGAGTACAGAAAAGTGGAAAAAACTGGAAACTGCAGTAGGAAGAAATGGTCGATTATGCCAGCGAGAGAATAGAAGATGGGTCGAATGAGAATGAGAAGAGAAATTGGTGCGATAATGAGAAGTTGGTAGTTCTGTAAAAAAAGTGTGAAACTTGTAGATGTAAAAAGAACTAGGTAAAGATGAAAAAAAATTTTAATGAATCAAATTTTCTGAAAATTGAAATCAAAAACTAAGATAAACCGTAATTATCCCTTGATGGATTCGGTAAAGTGGGCTTTTCGCAGTCCAAAATGGCAGCCCAAAAACATTGGTGTATCCATCACTATGAAAATAAAAAATGATTAATATAATAATATAAGGAGAAAGGGAGAGAGAGAGGACATCCCCTGAATAAGGATTGTTACAGTGAAAAGATTCTCTGCTGCGTCAGTCGACATCTGTTGTTTTTTATTCTTTATTTTTTATTTTTTAAAAAAAATAAAAGACAAAACACTTTCCATCTCCTTTCCTTGCTTTTATTATTTTCAAAATTATAATTTAATTTTTTTTATGAGCTGAGATCGGACCTTCCTCGGTATGATTTGGATCCGAATTTTAAAATGGATATCCGAATAAAATTTGCACTGTTGACTTTTCTTGGAATCCTTCGTTCATGGAGAAAGACGAAGTTGGCATGTGAAGAGAGAAGAAAGCTTTTCAAATAAAACAAAATTTGTAAAATTAAATAATAATAATAATAATAATAATAAATTATAATTTGGGCGATTAAAAGTGACAGCTCATCATGTGCATGCCGTTCAACTGTACGAACCCACAACCTCCTCTTTTTCTGTTACTTTTCATTTAATGCAACAGCTTTCCTATTTTCTTTTTAATTATAACAGAAAAATAAATTTAAATTTAATTAAAAAATAAATAAATGAAAAAAAAGGGATAACTGGAGCAGTCTGATGAATGAAATCTGAAATGTCCTTGTTCTCTGTCCTTCTCTGTTTAGATGTCTGCTTGCTGATTTATGGGTCCTTTCTTCCTGTTTATCCATTAGCTATACCCTCACAATTTTCCATTTATTTTTATTCATGTGTAAATATGTTTGTTTCAATCACAATACCCGATTCAACAAAAGGGTATTTGTTTATTTATTTATTTATTTATTTATTTTGTTGGATTGTTGGTTGTCATGATTTGATGTGTTGGAGGTTTCCTTTTGCTGCAAGGGAACTTTCTCGATCCTTGTTGTCACCATTTTCTTCTTCGTCGTCTTCTTCTTCTTCTTCTTCTGTTTTCTTCTCGGCCTTTTTTCCTTTCCTCTTTTTTGACTTCTGGAGTTTCTTCTGAATTCGGGTTTCTATCTTTAATCAATTTCATCCAATCAAAATTGCTCCTTGGCATAATTTCCTAGCTGGTTTTCTAAATTTCAGTCAAAAAGGTTAGTAATTTCCCTTGCAACTTTCCTGTTTATTTCATCTTAAATTACCTTTTTTGGATCAATGTTGTTTCCTTTTGTAAAATTTGGAATCTTTGCTGCTTGCTTCCCTTGGATTCCTGAAATTAAAGCTGAAAATTATTTGAGTTGCATGTGTGTTAACGAACCCTCGAGATTCTAGTTCTTCTGCCGTTAGATACTGATACTTATTTCCTTGTTTTGGTGATTTGCAGTTTTTGGGATTTAACAGAAAGCTTCAAATGGAAATAATTTCTAAAACTAATATGCCAGTGTTGAAGCTCTGACTGAGTGGTTATGAGTGGGGTACGTGTTAATAACTCCTCCTAATTTTAGCCTTTTTTTTTTTTTTTTGCTGGTTTCCATCAGCGAGAATGTTGGTCATTTAGAGGGCTGTGATCTGTCTCTTTTTTCTAATCTTTCATGGACGTACCCTCCAGTTTTAAGAATCCAAGATTTCATGGCAGAAATTTGAGTCCTGTATCTTGTAAAGGTCTTGCTGTTTTGGTTGTTACTTTGTTGGTTCTTAGAGTAGTATTGCTTCCTTCATTCTCTAGTTATGGTAAGATCAATGTGAAGAATTTTGATTTGATTCCTAGTCGATCTCTGTCACTGGATTCTGATTATGGAATTCGTAAGGATAAGTTTTTGGTGGTTCCTCAGATTGTCTGGGGACTGAACAATCAAAAGATAGCATTTGCAAGAGCTTGTCTTACTGCTAGAATGCTGAACAGAACTCTTTTAATGCCTAGTTTGAGTGCTTCATTGTTCTATAAGGAGATGGATCGATTGCAGCCTATTTCGTTTGATAAAGTTTTTCAATTCGAACAATTCAATTCGCTTTGCCATGGATTTGTGCAGCTAGGCCAATATTCAGATGTTAGGAATCAAACTGGAGTGTATGAACTTCAGAAAGGCAGTGGAAGGAAGTGGACAATAACGAGAGATATGGAACAATTAAGACAGTTTAGCCAGGAGCCATATGATGGTTATGAATTGATTCGGATTGTTGGGAAAAACCCATTTCTGTGGCACGATCATTGGCCAGTTCAGGACTATGCCAGGGTCTTTGAATGCTTGGTTTTGGTCGAAGAAATACAACAAGAAGCATCAAAAGTGATAGCAAAGATTAGAGAAATAGGAAGTGGACTGAGAAACCAAATTGAATCTTCTCAGAACAGCTTTGATTCGGATGGTTTATATCGACCAGTGCCATATGTAGCAGTTCATATGAGGATAGAGATAGACTGGATGATCCATTGCAAGAACTTAGAACGAAGATCGAACATAAGCCAAATTTGTAGTAGCAAGGAGGAGATAATGGAACGAGTTGGAAACATTGCAGGCATCAAAAGTCCTACTGTTGTGTATCTTGCTGTTGCCGATAGTCTTCTCAAAGATCCTACCATACTGAAGGGTTGGAGAGATGGTTTGATTCCTTTCGAGAAGAAAAAACTTGGTATTGATGGAATCTACAAGAAGTATCCTTATCTCATTCAGTCAGCAATAGATTACGAGGTGTGTTTAAGAGCTGATGTATTTGTTGGAAACAGTTATTCAACATTTTCAAGTCTCATAGCACTCGAGAGATCTCAGAAGATGATCAGAATGGGCGTAACAAGCTCGTGCGATACGGATGTGAGGTGGCCGTCATATGCTTATAATATATTAGGTGAATCAAACGGCCCTAGGAGATGGATGACAAATATGTCTGATTCAAGTCTTAAAGCAATCAGCTATGGTACTAATGTCATCTCTTGCTGAGGTTACATACACAAGTAAATCATCCCAGGAAGAACAACGTAGCTAAACCTTTAATTCTTTTGGTCTTTGTTTTGTAAAATACGCCAAGGTAGTAGATAACACAGCAACAGGTATTAGTTTTTATAGTTTCTGCATCCAAGTTTTGCTAATTCGATTGATTTTTTCATACTTCAAGGGTTGAATCATCTTCAGGAAGCTAATTCCATTAATGTTTGTATCTGCTGTGAGGCTACTCTTCATTCATTGATTTTGCATGAATTGTGTTCTTGAAACCTGTTGATTTTTCCTGAAAGGTACCAATGCAGTTAGGTGCTTGTGATTAAATTGCAACGGGATATTTTACCCATATCCTTAACACATCTTCTTGTACTGTTTCAAGGCATTTCACCTTCTTCGCTTATCCATTTCAGTTTCAGCCACTATCATGTCTTCTGTCTGATAAATGATGTTACGAAGTTGTTTTCAGATGCTGCATTACTATGCGGTGTTTGCTACTATCGCAACAAGGTTCTTAGTTCGGTTTTTTCCCGAAAATAATGTCGATTCGAGGTTAGAATACAAAGGCAAAGAAACATTAGGCGAGAGTTGTGCTGTTATGCTTAACATCGCACTGAAGTTTCTTATGGCGGCTCAGCTGAAATTTCAACCTTTCAGCACTATGATTTTCCCCTGTTATTTTCGATATTATGGCAGTCTAGAAATTAATTAATAATAATGTCTTTTTATTTTGACAAAATATATTATTTCAATAAATATATTATAGTAATGTAAAAAACAAAAGCTATTATTTTTTTTTATAATGATAAATGAAACAAATTATTTTGTGTTAAAAATTAAAAAGGATTTAAAGTATATGGAAACAAGTTCTACAAGGTTCCAGGAAATGAGGTAGGGTGGGGTTGTGGGGTATAAGATATTCAAAGTGGGGCTTATTTAAGGGAGGAATAAGGGGATGATGGACCCAAAAGGAAGGGGGTGACCCTTCAAATATGGGGTCCCATTACCATGTAATTAAGTCCACAAGTGCAGGGAATATGGATAAATCTTCGGAAGTGGAATACTTTGATGACACATTCCCCTTTTCCTTCACAAACCTACTCAAACCATTCATTCATTATTGACAAAAGTGTGTGGGCTCTATTGCTTGGATTCTATTCATCTCTACCCTTTTTCACAATTAAATACTATATATCTTCAATTTTAAAAAAAATTTAAAATTAAAGAATTTTTTAAATTTGTAAAAATAATAAAATTTTTGAAAAAAATTTATTAAAATAAAAGTTTATGATTAATATAAAGAAAAGGCAAATAATATTTTATGGGGCTTAAAAATTGTAGGTGGGACATGATGCATGAAACCCAATTAGTTTGTCTTTGAACAAGACTTTTTTTCTTTTATTTTTTTTTCCTTTTTAATATGATATTGGCTTGGTTGTTGTTTCATGGATGACATGATACCATTCACCTCTTTCTTATATTTCATATAAATCCAACCTATCCCCTCTTGTTTTTTTTGTCCTTTCCTCCAAATAATGTCTACATCATGATATGACTCTCATTTCCTTTTCCTTTTTTTCTAAAGAATTTTTTGGTCTAATTTTGAATCTTAGTGTTATTCAAATTTACAGTACTAGATTTGAAATATCCGATTAAAGGATATAAATTTTTGTATTTTTTCTTTTTCCTTTATCTTCATGTTTAATATAAGATTATATTATAGAAGTCTTTCTTGTATGAATTCTTTAGATGTTAATACTTGATTATGTTGTTTGAATTTCAAATCCCACACTTGAATTCTTTTGTGAATATTGAATTTCAAATAATTTATACATATTAGACTTTATAATTAACTCAGACACAAGTTTTGTTAGATACCAACATGAAAAAAGAATTGAACTCCTGTGTGATAATATATTTATGTGATTGATTTTGATAAACATCATAATTATATAAATATATGAATCAAATATAAATAAATATAAAAAAAACATTTGAGAAATAAAATATAAATGATAATGAAAGTAGCTAACAAAAAAGTATAAATAATTTAGGGAATGAAATTGAGTGATGGATTTGCAATCTTCTAGATTGGGTGGTGATTCCCTCTAATGGTCAAGTAAATGACAAGAAGCTAGCAAGTGGGTATATGCCCTTGCTAGTTTCCATCATTCACACCTTATCTACCAAATTCCAAAATGAGAAAGAGAAATAAGGGATGTTGGCTTTTTTTCTGTTTTTGTTTTTGGTTTTTTCTCATGTACATAAATAATATATATATATATATAATTAGTCATTGTTATGATGTATGGATGAGTACATTTGTAATTAAAGCATTTTGGTTGAGATGGGTATCCATTTAAATATTTGCAAACAAACAATCCTTTTCATAAGTTCAATTTCAACTAATATATATATAATTTCTATGATCAATATGAACTATTACATGTTTGTCTTTTTTGTAGGATGTAAAATTATAAAATACATGAATATGAATTTTCTTTTGAACATTCCACCATAATCATTGTGTTCCTTTCGCGGTATAGCCACCAACAAGGATATGGACCCATATTAATTTGATCCCTCTTTCTTAGAATTTTCTTAGAAAATGTACACGTTTGATCTTAATCATTCCTATGAATACTTAATTGAGTTTGATATTTATAATAGAAAATGCTCCATGCATTTGACTATTAATGCAACACTTTATTGATTAATTTTGACAATCTTATAGAAGCAAACAATTTGTATAAGTCAATAGATCCTTTTTTTCTTTCTTTTTAATATTCATGACAAACAAGGAAAGTTGAGTAAACAAAATCTCCATTTGGAAAAATTATCAATTTTAAATGTTATTTGTACAAGCAAACATATCACAATAAAAAAAAATTGAAATTTAATCATTCTTTCATTATTTAAATAAAATAATAAAAATTTATAAAATTTAATTTGATAATAAATATATATATATTTCATTCGACTAACAACATAACAATTCTCTGATTGAATGCTCTTTTATATCAAAGATGAATGAGACTTGAATGATATGTAAAAATTATAAAATATTAAAATGATTGAAATTGTTACGAATTAAACTTTAAATTATTAGATTATAAAAACTTTAATACTATATTAAAAAATTATTTAATCCAAATACTTAAATTATTATATAAAATTCATAAATAATTTATATTTAACGTAAATTTTATTAAGAAAAGCACAAAGGCAATCATAAAAGGAATTAAATAAAGAAGCAAAATAGGTGCATGTAATTTGGACCTAAAATGGATATGAGGATAATAATACTTTATGATATATGTAAGTTAATAATGGGTCAGAGAAATGAAAGGATGCTGGTCATAGAGGAACAAAACGTCAACGTTTTGGTGGGACCCCTTAACTCAAAGAGAGAGATATCAAATCTCCATCAACGCGGTTGCTGTCTTTTTTTTTTTTTTTTGGGTGGTTGTTGTTTTCATCATTCAAACTATCCACAGTATAACAAAATGATAATCATTTTTCAGGCTCCAATTATAATAATTACTTCAATAATTTTTTTTAATTGACTATGTATTATACTAATTATACAATTTTACATGTTATTTAAATTTAATTTTAAACCGAAATAGTTGCGTTTTTTCTAAGAAAGTGGAATGAGTAAGAACAGAAAAATATAATATGGGAAGGGACCAAACGTGTCAAAAACAGAATGCCCATAACGCCAATTCATGGACCCTCTTAACACCTTTTTCTTGTCATTATTAACGTACGAGGCCATGCCCATCACCCTTCCTTCTTTTTCATTTGATTATTATTTTTTTTTTTTGAAATTTAAAATATAAATATATAGAAATAATATTATTAATAGGTAATAAATTTTATTTTATGGAACAAAACGGTACCCCAGTGAGTCGTCTTTCGGCCGGACACCTTGCGTCTAAATCCCTGCCTTTCTCATCTATAACCATTAGACACAAGATTTGACAAAATTAACATATATTATTATATTAATCTGATACATGATGAATGGAAAGGTGAAATAGCATTAAAGAATTATATACAGAAAAAGCGTGAAAAATATGTGTATTAGCTCTTTTTGGATTTGGAAGAAGTAATTTTGTTTTTTTGTTTTTTTTTTTTGGAAAAATTTTGTGAAAGTAAAAATATTCAAGACAAGTTAACATGTACACTACCAGACATGGGAGAGTGACATAAAGGGCAAGTGGCGAGCAAAGTGGACCCACAAACTGCACACAAGCACATATGCCTGCATGGCAGCAGCAGCACACTTGCCTCTCTTTCCCCACACCTTTTGCATTTCTTATCCTTCACCACCACCCCCTCCTCCTCCTCCTCCTCCTCCCCTCCTCCTCCTGCTATCCTGCGCCTCCCCCCTTCCTCCTCCCTGCTCCCGCAGCTCGACTCCGCGTCCCCCGCCCCCGTCGTCATGTGGCTGCTTCCCTCGCTAACGTGCGCCAGGACTTGCTCTAGATTGCTCCTTAATGAATTGGCTGTGGCTTCGTTACTTCTGGCCAAATCCTTCCAGATTTGATTCTCTACGTAGAGGCTTCTCACTCTTTCTTGAAGCACCCAGTTCAGTTTTCCGATTCTTTCTACTTCTTCTTCTCTCTCCTTCAGTTTCTTCATTATTCCTTGCTGGATCGCAGTCGCCAACATTCTTGTTTGCTTCTTTCTTCTTTCCTCTAGCTCCATTCTCACTTTCTGATTCTGTTATTTCAAAATTAAAATTTAGAACTAATAAATAACGTTTACAAATTCCAATTGGGTATAGCTCCATTAATGTGGGAATCGTTAATCAGAGATAATTATTGCATGAAAATAGAAATTTTTTTTTAAAGAAAAAACTCAAGAAACAAGAAAACTTTTAAACGTACATGGTCGGCAATGAAACTGTCGATTTCAGATTGTTGATGTTGCATTTGGAAGACGATGTGTTCATCAAGAAATGAAGAAAGGTGGCCGGAGAATTTTGGTTTTTGATGAGATTGTAGTGCAACACCATCAAAATCATTGATGTGATCCCTTGCTCGTTTTCTTGAAGCAGAAACATTGCATGTAAGTCCACTATCATCTTTATTGTTATTCATAGATGATGATTTAGCCAAAATTGGATCGCATGCAATAGACTGATAGAACGGTAAACCAGCGGCAGGAGGTGGTGGTGGCGGCAGCGGCAGTGGCAGGGAGGGAGGTGACGGTAGGGGCATTATATCATTAAAAACGAAGCTTGAATCCATTTGGGTGGTATACAAATTGAGGTTTCCTTGATTGGTTTTCAAGAAATCTCTGCAAACAAATAACAAGTCCAAGAACAACCCAAGTAAATAAACAAATTAATAACAAACAACAAATAAAAATCAAAACAAACAATTCCTTACCGATTCGTAACCAGTAATTGTGAAGGAAAAAGGTCTATATGATGAGTTTCAACTGCCATGAATAAACACACACACACTTATATATTGATATATGAAAATTGCAGTTGGGAAATACTTTGCTTGTGTGATCTCTAATCAATCTGCCTTTTATCGTGAATAAGAGAACAAGAGAGAGAGAGAGAGAGGCAGCGCATGCAAATGGAAATGGAAAAACAGAGCATAGGATGGTACTAAAGGGGGAAGGGTTTGGTTTGGTTTGGCAATGTTTTCAATAAACCAGGAAAAAGTCAAAAGACCGACTTATTTATAATTTCCTATTTCCATTTCTTTTATTTTTCCTTTTATCTTTTTAATTCTTTTTAATTTTTTAATATACGTATAACCATTAAATTACTAAATTCATTTATATAAATATATATATATTGATCAATTAATTATAACACTTGATTTTAAATAATTTTTTAAATTTTCTTTTCAAAACTTGGTTTGTTAAAATAAAACAAAAAAGAATAATAAAAACGCGGGGATTTACTATTAAGCAGATGATGTACTTTACGTGGTGTGGAGTAACCAAAGGAGCGGAACGTCTGCCACGTAGCATATTCATGATGAATCGCCACGTCAGCAAATACACGTAAAATTCCAAACTCCAAAGCAGAAAGGAGAAGAAAAAAATAATTGTAACAGTACGAGCGGTAGCTGTTTCTGGTGGTAGCGATGGGATTCTCTTTGTCGCACGTGAGAGGTGTGGGCCCTGGTTTTTCAACGTGTAAAGGGAAGAAGGATAAATGAAGAAGAGTAACATGTTGCGACTCTCTTCCTTCCATACTTATTTGTGGGATCCACTTTTTTTAATATGATTTCTGAGGTCGTATATTATATATTTATAATTTTGATTTTGATTGGATTAATTTTTTAAAATATATTTTTTTATTTTTTTAAATAATAATTCATGTAATAACATTCATATTATTAAATTATAATATTTATTTTTATTAATATACTTTCAATTAACAATAATTATATTTTTGAAAATTTAGATAAAAAACAAATTATTTAATAGGAATGTGGATGTTAGTTTGATTCTAGAAAACGGGGCAGGGCGTTTGACTAATGGATCTCATCCTTCTAGTCCCATTCTACTAACTTCACAACTAAGTACTCCCATTTTTTAACATCATTTTCAAATGTTATATAACTATCATATATATATATATATAAATTTATATTATCTTTAATTATATTATATTATTAATTTAATTTAAATATGATTTGTAAATTATATTATATTAAATCTTACCGTATAAAAGAATAAAGTTACTTCATTTTTTTATTTTTAGAAAATTAATTATATTATTTTATATTATATAATACGCCTCATATAATTTACATAATAGATAAATTATAAAAAAAATAGATTATATGAAATTACTAATACTAAATGTAAACCCTATTCACATTTAAAAATCTAGAATACTCTATATGAATATTGAAGAACTTGGTCATGATTGGGGAAAGGAATTTAAGAAAAGAAAATAATGGAAGACAAAGTCAAAGCATAGGGAGATTAAATGGAAAGTTGGGATTGACATGAAACGTTAAATAGAAATGAAGATAAATGATGGAAGAAGATGATAGAATATTGGCTAAAAATGAAATAAATGGGGGCATTGAGTGGAATAGTGATCCCCATAGATGTCCAAAACTTATCCCAACATTGTCCCCTTTAAATTCCCCCACTCAAACACCCACCATTTGAACGAGGAAAGGAAGCAAAAGGCAAAGATCCAATGGAGAATTGTTGCCACCATTAATGGTACCAAGATAACTTGGCCAATGGATTGCTATAATCCCCTTCTTTTTTCTTTTTCTTTTTTTTTATGTTTATTTTTCTCATGATATAATAACAATTATTTGCATAGCTGAATTATAATAAGATTTTGTTTGACAGAAGATCTATCATATATATATATATATATATATATATATATATTATATAAGTCATATATTAAAAAGGAATCAGTTAAAGCATCACACTTAAATGTGTGTATATGTATCACATTCTAGCTCCAACATGGAATTTAATTGTTCCAATTGTTATACACATGAATTAGGGTTTTTTTAATAGTGCTTTGCACATAAATTTGGCAAAGGAGATGCAATATTGGAAGCATGAGATGAAAGAGGACCACTTTGATATGATATGGGATGAGGAGTGGGTAGCTTTATAAAGTTGGTATGGTTGCATTTTATTGTTAAATTCAAAGTCATTGATAAAGTGCTTCTACTTTTTACAATAAAGTAAGAAAATAAATAAACATTTGGGTCCCTCCAAAAATATCATATATCTATCTATATATTAAAATTAAGTATATATATATATATATATATAATACATATATAGCATGCTTAAGTTGTGATTATAAACCTAATTTGAAAAGATAACACAATACACACACTCACACCATATTGTTGAATATAATTATTAGGTTCGTCATTAAAATGAAATGATATGACTCAACTATATATATATATATATATATATATATGCCCTTTTTAAGTTTGTGCTTGTCACTATTTGTGTATAACTTTACCTCCAAGTTTTGGGATTATTTAATTTGGTAGGTTTTCACATTATCACATTTTTGCTTTGCTTATTAGACAATGCACTTCTGATAGTGTGCATGCAAATAAATTTCTTTTAGCTAATGCTCTACTTATATTCTATTTGCAATTATATTTATATTATATTGATCTAGTATAATTCATGTGATATTTAAGTTCTTAAATTTAATATATATATATATATATATAATTATTACAAGTGTTGTATTTAGTGTATTAATTAATGATAATGACAAACATTCAATCACATATGTAGAATAGATAGTAATAATAATCCAAAAGTAACATCGAAGTTGTAAGTGGGGATTAAACAAACAATGAAATCAGAATTTTAAATGAAAAAAAATAGAAAAAAAGTGATTGTAATTGGTAGGAAGGTGCTACGCAAATGCATCCAAATCAATGTGACTTTGTCAACAAACATAATCCAACTCCTTTATTTTTCTTCTTTGTTGTCACTTTTCTTTAGCAACATGATGAGATGTATATAACCAATAATGGACTATATACATACATATATTATATAAGGGAGGGATGGATGGATGGATGAAATGACAAAAGCACATTGATTTGGTTGTGTTGGAGAATTTCAGTTAAGGAAGGGGCTGCTCCTTGCCAAACACGACAGCCATATTATGTAAATAGAAGTGGTGTCATGACTCACGTACCTTAATGCAACTATTATATGCCCCATTTTGTCTCACCCTTTCTATTATCTCCTCTTCTTATTTTCTTTCACACCAAACCCTACTTTCCTTTTATTCTTTCTCTTTTTTTTATTATTATTATTTTACTTTATTCATCGTATGAATCAATAACGAATAGTTCAGCCCCCTGAAACATACTATTTTCCTACATGACAAAGAACCAATATCAACATTTGTCAATTTAAAATCATTTATTGAATTACTATTCTTGAGCTCAACATCATTTCCCCACTCAACAATCAAGCTCCCTTTTGTCAATAACTTCTTTTTTTTAAAAAAAAAATGTTTGAATTATATACTAGTTTTGTATTATTCTTTAATTATATATCAAAGATTTTAATATGTAACATCATAAAAATTTAATGATTCAACAAAATAAATATAATACGTAATCTCAACAATTCTTAAATTTTATATTATTTCGAATTTGAGATATTATTTAAACTATATATCAAGCCCTTACATGGGGATTAAATAGTGCTTTAAATTGACGTATGAAATTAAGTATGCGTAGATTATGACTAGTAATTAATTAATAGACGAAGTTAAGAGTATGAAGTCGAATTCTGAAGCTAACTTTCTTTGACTTTGGCAATATCTGTATTTAAAATTATGACCCACAAATTGTGTAAGTTAACTCATTTTAGCCCAACATGCCACTAATTATTGCTCATTATTACCAATTAAATACTTTTACGTAACTTATCTAAAAATTAATATCTATTTTATTCTTATGCTATAATTATATAAATAAGTATTAATTGTTAACGATGAGTAGTTTTCTAATGATGTAATAATATATATGAATGATGAATTATATAACGAGATTAGTTCTCCTATTTAAAACTATAAAAATTTCTAACTCCAAATCTCTCTCATTTTCAAAGATTGAATAGCTAACTATATGATTTTTTAAAAATAATTGTCACAACCACGTTAAAATTGTACATGCATGCATATGTCATGTCAACGTATCGAAATGTATGTTGAATAGAGTTAATAGAGACAATTTATAAAATGAAAGAATATGTCAATGATTCGATCATAAAAAAAGGAAAAAAAACATGAACTTGAGGATAAGTATGTGAAAATTCAATACTAAAAGTTCATAGATGTGGAGAGACTACAATTCAACAATATGAAAAGACATATAACTTCTTATCTCAAATGGGTATTAATATTGATCATATGTAATTAAATATTATTAATCATAAAAATTCATATATATATATATATATATATATATATATATATGTATTAATATATAATTAGTATTAAATAATGTGAGAATTGTAACCTGAGTAAGTGAGATAATTTAGTATTAATTTGATAATGAGTATATTAATGAATTGGAAATCTTATTCAATGAAGTGAACATCTGTTTAGTTTTAAAACCCTTTTAAATCCTCAATTAAAATTTTTAAAAAATTCATGATGGAGCCTAATTCATAAACAATTAAGAAAATCAATTCTATATCATATAACATTCTATTGATATTATACAAAAAATCATATTTACGATATAATATTTCATACATATTCGATCATCAAATGACCCTGATAAAATAAAAATGTCAACCCTATAAATAATTAATATTTAGGTATATTTTGATGACATCTTTTCATAACATATTATGATAGTGCAATTACATATTAATTCTCCCTTGCATATATTCTCAAAAAAATTCTTGAATATTTCAACTTTTTATATTACTAAAACCATGATTTTTTTTTAAAATTTTAATTCTCGACGACCTTTGAATGATTTTATCTAAAACGAGGTTATGATATACTTAATTAACCATGCCATCATTTCATGCCCACCTGAGAACCCATGTGTGTGTGTGTGTGTGTGTGTGTATATTTTTAATATTTGTGTATATATTAGACTTTGATCACACTGTGATTAAAATTATATGAATTGTAAGATAGGTTGAAGATGGATCTTGATACTTTTATAAAATCAAAGCATTATTATTAGAGGTTGATGTATCACACATACATGCATATGCACGTATATATATGGTGTGTGTGTCTATGCACATATAGATTGTTAAGCAGTTTGAGATGATAGAGAAATGAAGTTAAGGCCTTTTCTTATGGGCTTGAAGATGAGAACTAGGCATGAGATGCACTCCACACAGCTTTCCTTTGAAACTTCATTCAATTTTGGATATGGATTCAGCTGGATTAATATCAAGAATAAATTTATTTCTTTTTAAATATTATTTATATTAAATGGAAGATTGCTCTTCAAGGGATTTATTTTATGAATTTGAATTGGAGACGTAAAATTACCAATAACACTCCTACAAAATTCCCTAATTCCTTTCTTGTATACACGTTTAAAGCAGCCATTGTTGTTAGGGTTTTCAGGAAGAAGCGTCATCCATCATCTTCAACCTCAAGCATCTCCAATCCCACCATGAAAACCCGATCAAAGCAGAATGTGGCCGATACCCACTTCCCTGATCCATCACAGCCATCGGATTTCACATTCAAAATCACCAAAATCGCAGTCTCGCAAATCTGCCAATCCGTGGGTTTTAAATCGGCACAGCAATCGGCATTAGAAACTCTAACGAACATATCCATTCTCTACCTGAAAACCCTAGCGAAAATCTCTGTATCATACTCCAATTCATCAAACCGTACCCAATCAAACGTATTTGATTTGATAAATGCCCTTCATGACCTCTCATCAGTGGAAGGATTTACAGGAGCATCAACGCTTCACAATACCACCAATGACTCTCTTTTAAGCTCAACAATAGTGAAAGACCTCTCTGATTTCGTCGATTCCGTAGATGAAATCCCGTTTGCCAAGCCCATACCAAGAAGCAATACAATAGCTCCGCCGAGGAACTGGGTTTCGTCAGGCCTGAATTCTAGAGGTCGGCGGTGCATTCCTGAGTGGCTGCCTGGATTCCCCGATGAGAAAACGTACAAGAAGTTGGAGAAACCGGAGAAAAACGATAAGAGGATACGAGGGTATATGGCTTTGTGGGAAAATAAATGTGGTGGAATTGGATTTGCAAATGAATGTTTATTAACTGAAACTAATCATCATCATCATCATCATCAAAAGAAGAAGAAAAAGGAGGGTGATGATGGAGATTTGGCAATGGAGAGAGGAAGGGTCAGGTTTAAGATCGGAGAATTGAAAAATGGCGGAAATGGTATCAGAGTGTATAAGAGGAATTGGGCCAGTAAAGGAGGGAAAAGGGTATTCTGTGATTAGGTTTATTATATAATATGGTTTTTCTTGAATTTTATTTCTTCTTTTTTGGTTTAATGATTTGATCATTCTTCTAATTATAAATTAACTTGAAATTAAGGGTTAATTGAGTTAGTAATCACAGCAGTAACATCTTTAGAGTAGGCTGACCTCCTTATTTCTTTTTATAGTAATGTATGTTTCTGAGATTATCAAGTAATCTCGATAAATGCTCTTAGCATTCCAACGAGAAAAGCAATCTGAATCTAGACAACTACAAGTTTCGGCTCATATAAGCCTTCGAGCATCCACTGCATGGACAAATTAACCCACTGGAAACAATTGCATGGGCCGAACCTGTACGGAATTGATCGGTTAGGTGCTCCAGTTCAAAATCCAAGACGAGTGAGCGCATTAACGTTTTCTTGGGTAGTTGGAATCAGTTATGCCTCAAGCTGACAAGCTCAATGTCGAATATCAGAGTACCCAATGTCGACCCTTCTCCATTGGCCAGACGTGTTGGATTGAAAATGGTTGTGAATAACCTCTGCCTGTCAAAATACTGCTAAACATAGTTAATTAAAAAGTTTTTACTATATGCATGGCGCTAAGGTTTTATTTCTACCAGCTAAAGTCTTGTATTTTCCATGGATATGGCAGCATATTTCACTCCAGTTCTTAGAAGTAGAATTCATATCAATATGAAGCATCCAGAGTATTGTTATTAAAGGAACAGAGAGAAAGGCAAAAGTATTCATACATTAGGTGGTATGGGTTGTTGAGTTGTGTCCTGATATCCTTGTGATGGTGGAATGATGACCCTTCTTATTCCACCGACTTTCATTGATTTTACTGCAGCTTCTATCCCCGATATCACCTGCCAGATATTTGCATTCGTCGATATAGCAATTGAATGTTCTTCATTACACTAATATAAGCATAAAGGAATGCAATTATGGAAGAAGAATGACTTACTTTTCCAGAACCAAGAACAAACACAAAAGGAATGGCTTCACCAGAATCATCTTTGTGATCATAAGTTGAATCAAACCGCCATCCTTGTTTCGCTGCTAATCTTCCATAGTAATGTATGCCAACCTTCACATAATATATACATATCTATAACCCTTTATATTCCGTTTCTTCATAATTTAACCTAATTCATAGAAAGAGATGATAAAATTGAAATTTTGCTCATCAAGAAGTTCATTAAACATAACTACTGTTTAATCATCTGCACAAGGTTGAGAAACTGAACCTAAAATTTTATTTCACTGTTCGTTATGATTGCCGTTAAGCTACCACGCTCTGTTATTCATGTAAATATAGATGTTGAAGAACTTTTAACTTTAATTCCATGTTCAATATCTTAATCGAATATTAACTGCATGAAACAGCTAAGGAAAAAGCACGAGACCTGATCACCTGCAAGAGGGACTTGGCCGGTGCCTATTCGAAGATCTAAAGCCTTAACTCCTCCGGAATTTGGGAGCTCAAAAAACTCTGTACGAGGAGGAGCAGAAGAAGCAGCTGCAGTAGGATTAGTGAGTAATGGAATAGCCGATAGAGTTAGAGCTGTAGAGATGGAAACGAGTGATCTTCTTGTTGTCCGAGTTTGAGCCGAAGCCGGAAGTACTGATGGCGATGATATGACCGTTGTTTCGTTAGCTGCATGAACGGAAAATACGGACGCCACATTCTTTAGCGCCATTAGTTTCTTATCTCTTGAAAATAAAAATGAATGGGAAGTTTTAATTGACAGACAAGCAATTATCGCCGTCTGTGGGAATCGAACCCACGACCACATGGTTAAAAGCCATGCGCTCTACCGGCTGAGCTAAGACGGCTCACGTTGAAATGCTTTCCCCGTTCATCTTCACAGTGTAAAGCAGGAAAAACCCTCTCGTAACTAAAAAGAAGCGCCAAACAGGGGACATTTCTCTGCTGTGTTTTGATGAGAAAGGGAGAACTCAAAATGAATAACTGAATTGATCTCTTTGCTTGAGAGGTAAGGTGACAGATAGGTTAGGGTTAGGTTTTTAAAGGTCAGGACTGGAACTGTAAAATGGATGGAGAAGGGATAAATTCAGAGGCAGGCACCATAGGAATCATAAATTTAACTAAAAATCATCAAGAACAAGTACCTAATCTCACAGGTCGGATCCATCATCTTCCTTGTTGCATCAAATACGACGGTCCTTGCGTCGTTTCTCAGTATTTTAAACCTAAGGCTACAGGTATTACTATCCAATGCTCTCTTCCCTTTATCAAATTGATTTGTCTTTTTTTTTTTGTCCATTCTATAGTGTTTTGCTCTGGGTAATTCTTTTAGTTTAATGTTAGGGATAGAAGTTGAAGGATTGAGTGTGGAGGAATCTTATTTCAGAGGAAGGAAATTGCAAGGCGCTACCATTCCTCTTCCACCTGGCTATTCTGGTCTTTACTATGAATCAAATTCTTTCTTATTTCTCGATTGTTAATGTTTTATGAATTTCATGCACATTTTTTATAAGAAGAAAACAAAATAACTGGGTTTCTACTAAAAGCCTGAAATTATGGTTAATTTGAACGGAATGCTTGCATATCATCTCGTCATTTTCACCTTTCGGCTAATGCCCTTTCTGTTGTTTTGCAGGCTTTGTGCTTGGGAAGAAGGATGGTGTTAAAAAAGGAAAAGCTTCTGATTTATCGGAACACGACTCTAATGGTTGGGTGATGAATGCTACATTTGAAAATTTAACATATTGGAACCATGACAGCCTGCCGTCACAGGATGATACCTTCTTGCGTTCATTTCATTGGTTGTCAATCGCAAAAGCGGTTAGTTTCACTCTCAAAATTCCTGTTGTATTTCTCGTACGATAAAATTGATACATGGTATTTAGATTCTCTAATTTGATTTGAGCATACGTGCATTCATTGCTGAATCTGATGGTCGATTGCACATAAGTAGCATTGAACTTGTGGGATTAAGGAGACGTATTCAGTTTGTTTGAATTTAGTTGTCTAATAACTTCTTATTACTTGGGAACCTGCATCCTTGCTTTTAAAAGAAATGTGATTATTTTGGTTTTAACATGAAAACTCCTGCAATTTGCCTGCCCATGTTGCACTTTGCTTTTATCCCTGTTCTTATGTACATGATTTACGATTCTTTATTGTATAGTTTTTTCTGTATGGTCAATATTATTTAATGAAATATGCTTATTTGTGATATAAAAGCTACTCTAATGCATTATATGGTTGCGTCGCAGATATCACAGGATCTCATTCTTACATTGCGAAAATAAGATAGAGAAACTGTTTATTTTCAAAGCTATATCAGTAATCTAGTTTAAACAACTGCAGAATTCTTAAAGTTAAACCAAATAGAGCAATTGATCCATTTGCACTGACCTTTTTCTATCAAGTAAATACAATAGCACTGCATTCTTAAAAAGTTCTGCTGCCTCATAATATGGCATTTCCGGGCAGCGATTCTTAAAGAAAGAGATTCTCAAAGCAAACCGACAGTCATGTTCTCTGGTTCCAAGTTCATGAATCTTTTTAAAAGAAATCTGCAAATGCTTTTGTGTAGGAAGAGATGATGTTACTCTGTCTGACCTATTTATTTAATGTGATACTCACATAAGCTTAGCGACATTGTAAAACTGAGTTCTTGTGCACAAGTCTTGCAATTAGATGAATTGGAAACTGGTAGGAAAATTTTGCCCGCAGTTACGATATTCATTAGCAATTTATTCCACATTCATTGGGGGCAAACTGCTAAGATTTGATAATGTTAGACTTATCTTGACCAAGTTATGAAGCTAAGTAATTCATTTATCTTCTTCTTTCCGGTAACTAATTTGTAGAAGTAATACACACCTATTGTTAGGCATTTGCCATCTGACTAGAGAAGTTGCTGATTTTTGATGCAGCTGCACTCACCAGTAACAGCCGAAGATTTGGCTTCTGTATCTCCCTCTGAAGAAAAATCTGAAGAAAAACGGTTGAAGTAACAGTTAGATCACTAGCATCAGCATCTTGATCTTATCCTACAAACATCCAAATATGTGCCCGCATCCAAGAAGTTGACAGTCAGGTTTTCTTGTATCGCATTCGCATTCTATTTAAATCAAAGCATCCAGTAATGTCAGCCTCAGGCTTCAACTTATTACTAATGTCAAAAACGTTTTCACCACTTTGTAGCTTCTGAATTCCGAATCTGGCATTCGGTCAGCATCAGCAGCTTGTGAACATGGTGTTATTTGCATGCATTCTTTCATATACTGCACTGCCACTGTTTGGTCTCATACATCCATCACGTAAAACATCTGTTTTGCCCACGGAAATGGTAATTATGCAATTTGAAATCTGCATTTGAAAGATAAAGAATCCCTGGCACCAAGCTATTCTCTTGTCCCAAGTTTCTTTACCGACCACCGAAAGTTAGAATCCTAGCATTTTCCCATACTAGAATTTTATGGTATAATTTAAAATTCAAAAACTTTGTAGCTTATATTTACTAAAATATCAATCTTAAGCAAAATCTGGTGCATGAATCAACTTAGTTAAGGGGAAAATTCATGTAATTTTTCTTTTAAAACAGTCGACGTGATGCAAATCTCTTAAATTATTCGGATTTAAAATTAGAATATATAATATATTAAACATGGTGAAATGTGTGGGGGATCATCACCAACTAGCAACTTTCGGTTGGGTATCGAAATGGGCATGGGGAATGGGTATCGATCCTTTACTTGTTTAGGCGTAAACATGGGCCTCTTTCTTTCTTAAAGTATATATTCTTTGATTTCTTGTTTTTACAAATACTATCGTATCAATTAATTTGATTCCCTTTCATCCTCAACAAAAAATTCAGTATTTATTATTTTATATTTTAGTTTTTGAAACAAATTATCAATAAAATTTAAAACAATTATTTTAAGGATTATTTCAAAAGAAAAGACACTTGCTTTGCTTTAGAAAGTTGACTAAGCTTTTGTGCCATTCTTTTACCATTCATTTAACATTCGATTTCTTTGTTTTTCTTTTTTTTTTTTTAAATAAATAAATTTGTGCTCATACTTTGACATGGCAAAGGAGCCTATGCAGAAAATTCCTTGCTTCTTTTTTGTTGAGATATGTGTGTGTGTGTGTGTATATATATATGCAAACTTAATATTTTGAGTACCCATAAATCATATAAACTCTTTCAAACCCTAAAAAAGAAACCCATCATTCTTATTTTCTGATCAAACATGTCGAGCAATAAGCCACACCATTCAGCTACCAATGATATCCAGGAGCACAAGGTTACTTCTTAGCTCATCTATATCCATTATGATTTAACTACTACTTGTTTATCATTTTATTTGTAAGTATTTGATCCTTGAATTTATGTTTAACTAAGATGTATTATCTATGAAAATATGATATAATCGTTAGAAAATATCATATTTATTGTTAAATAAGAATACATGTTACTCAGAATTCATTGTTTTGATTTTTTTCTAAAAGATGATCTCTGCATAATTTAGTGTAAAACTTAATGATATGAACAAAGAACTAGTGATGTTCATGAATAGTTGTTAATCACCCACATATTTAGCAAAGGATCTTATTATAAATAGGGTTGAATTGTCATATTTGAAGTGAAACTAATTGCTTAGTATATAATTTTCAGGATGGATGGGTGTTTACACCAAAAGCTCTTAACATTGTATGGGGTAATGACAAAAGATATTGGAGCATGACAACTGGGTGAGAAATCAATTCTTCTAATCTCCTGTTATATGAAAAAAAGTCAAACCATATTCATTAATTTATCTCATAATAATGATCCATCGTTACCAGTCTCGAAGTTAAATGATATATATAAAAGATGCAGCTTTTTGGGTTAAATCATAAATACAATATCTTCTAAACTGTTTCTCTAGTAAAATGGTTAATATAATTATGTTGGAAATGATAAAACGCAGGCAGCAGCAGACAGAAGTTGCAAAGTTATCTCAGGTATCATGGCTGGAAGTAACAGGGTCAACCAAGCAGCCACTATTAAAGGGGAAGAAGTACGGAATAAGCTTTGGAATAGAGCTAGCAGATGGAGCCTTTGGTTGGAATAACTGTCCAGTTTTCGTGATGGCAAAACTAGGAAGGAAGGGTAAATATACATGGAAAAAGGTTCCCTTATCAGAGCTACCAAGAGACAAGATGCTTGAAATCCCACACCCCACATTCACTGTTGATGTTCCTGAAAACCCTAATGAAGATCCTGTGCTGTATTTTGGGTTATATGAAGTATGGTCTGGAAAATGGAAAGGTGGCTTGAACATTTATCATGTCAAAGTGCAGGAGATGTCATCATCAACAACTTAATCGATAAGAAGTTTACGAGACAAATATTAATTATTTAAATATAACTCATATATCCCACATATATCAATCAAATAAATAAATATAATATAAATCATAATTATTTTTTTAACTGAATTGCATTATATTTGTTCATTTGATCTATATGTGGGAATACAAATCAAAATATAATGGTTGGAATGATCTCTGTTATTCCATTATTAGTTATACAAAATAAACTTGTACTTGAGATAAAAGTGAATAAGACTCCACCTTTTATCTTTACTTGTTGTCATGGTAATCTGCAATTAATTATTTATTATTTATTCATTATTTATTTTATCTTGCAATATATATATATATATATATATATGTATATATATATATAATATTAAAAGAATTGTTGAAATAAAAGAATTGATGGGAAATGATTTGTTGATATGATGTTCATAATGAATTTTATAAATTTTAAATAATTAATTGAATTGTTATTAACATATTAACATTATTATTTTTATCACATCATTTTAAATCGGTCTAAAATAAAAATTACGTAAAAATACTATTATTATTTTTATAATATTTCCCCATCTTTTATATAAATAGTCTAAAGATTAATTTATGATTAACGTTTTCCATCTCCAATCAATTTCATTCTTTTCATTAATTAATTTAGAAGAATTCACAAATTTATAAAATTCTTAAATTCTCTAAATATTAATTTAAGAAAAAAAATATTTCTAAAAATATTCTTCTTTTGATAATATATTTATATTTGATTATGATGTTTTTATACTTAAAAATATTAATTAAGTATTTATGATCAAATAATGAAATGATTGTTTATGAAAATTGAATTAAATCTTATATTTAATAAATTAATGATTAAATTATATATTTATATAATTGAGTAATTATTATCTAAAAATTACGTAATTACTATAAATGCATGAATATTAAATAGTGATATAATTGGTTAGAAATTAAAAGAAAGAAAATTTCGACTGTCGGTTGTTTAATATAAAGAGCAAAGAATATTATGACTTTATTTTTGTAGGAATATTATGACTTTATTCCTCATATTAAAAAGTACAATCTCATTCAAAAAATATGAACAAGTTCATCATTATGTTTTCAACATGTTTCAATTCTCCACATTATATGAATTTATATTAATCGAATCTTAATATTAAATGATATTATACCAAAAAAAAATAAGAATAAATTCGTATTTTAGTTAATCGATTGAAAATTTATCTAATTAATCGATAATAAAAGTTTTAATTTAGTTAGTTAATAGATTTGTAGTTTTTGATTAACGGGTATCATGAACGATTACTAAAAATTTTAATCAATCATTAGCTGAATCATTACAATCGTATTTTTAAAATAATAAAATAATAAATTTAGTTTAATTAATAGGTATGATTCATAGATAATAATATATAAAAAAGATTATGATATTATTATAAAAGATAAAGTCATTTTCATAATTATCCCAAAAACAAATAAAGAAATTTGAGAAGAAAAGAGTAGTAAGGTAAATGATAATATTGGAAAAAGCAAAAGGAAAACCTTTTAGAAAAGTGGGCAATTTACGTTATGATGATAAGTTTGAATTGTATACATTTCATCCTTTCATGTTTATATATATAATTGAAGCTTTTGGATAATATCTACAGCCAAAGATTTCATACTTCTCAACAAGATGGATCATCATCATCATAGAAATGCTATTTACACACCTCACTGGAAGGGAGGAGTAAGTGCAAGTCATTTTATTATTATTATTATTATTATTATTATTAAGAAAATGATTTTATGTAGGGTGGTACGAGCACGGTATCAGGTCTGAACCGCCCAGGAGGAGGCTTCAAGGTGGATGCTAGGGCTTTGGACATCATCTGGGGAAACGATGGTCGTTTCTGGCAATGGGTCACATTCTCTGAAGATGATACCAGGTTCTTATTAATTTATTATATCCATCATTAACATCTGATATTTCTTTTAATAATGTCTTGTATTTGTTTTATTGGCTTCGTGTCATTTATTTTGAAACTCGAATCCATCAACAACTATCAGAAACCCCGACTATGGAAAGTGTTACAAAAATTGTTGAGTGTGATATTGATTTGGGTTTTCAGGTCAATTGGCTTCAAAGAAGGAGCAATGCTGATTCAGGTGAATTGGATTGAAATTACAGGGAAGATACCATTAGCAAGTATATTCAAGCTAAGTGGAAACTCCTCCAAAAAATTTGAAATATTCTATGTGGTGAAATTCAAAGTAGATGCGTTTGGATGGCACTCTGTTCCATTGAAGTTGAAACTGAAAATCAATGGAGAGGAGAAAGTTAACAAGAGTATTGTGGTCGAATCTCTGAGGAAGAAGCACGATGTTTGGCATGAAATTAGCGGCGGGGAGTTTACGATACTAACGTCTGATCAAATATTGGAGTTTGGTATGCTTGAAGTTGAGAGTGACTGGTGGAAAGGTGGCATGCTTCTCGCCGGCGTCAAGATTTTGCCAAAAGAATGATCAAACCCACATAACTATTATATCCCATAGATATTCATTCATCGATACATTATATATAATATATATATTTTTATCATGGCAACATTTACGTGTAATAATTTCATAGTTTCCTGTAGATAGAACCTACATGGAGCTTATTTTCTTTTATGGGTTGCTATTTATTTGTTGTATGATATCTATATGAGGCAAAGGACAGAAGAAGAAAGAAGAAAGAATCAAGCGTCGGCAAGGTAAGAAGAAAGATGGAAGGTAGAATGTGGTGTAAAGTGATATTCTATGTAATTGATCTTATCTTTCCCAGAAGGTCGATATTCTATATATTATGGACACCAGGAATTTATATTCACATTTGCCTTACTATCAATCGAATATTTGCTTTACTCTAAAGTATATAATTCACTTTTATTTATTCCTTTTTTTTATATAAAAATTGATTTTCGTATAATTCAATTCTATTCTACTTTCTACACCTATTGATTGCTATTTTATTTGGCTACCATGAATATATTATCATGAAATAATTAATTAATTTATTAAAGATTAATACATAACAATACTCATGCAATAAAAAGAAAAACACTATATTATCGAAGAGGGTGATGGTGTTCACGGAAAGATGGGTGCCACGCAGTCACAGGCGAATGGAGAAAACAAGTCACAATTCACCCAAGAGAAAACTGAGATAGAAGAACAACATACAGTGGAAGTAGTGAAGCTTCCATATAACTATGAATCCATATTAACAGAAGCGGATTCATCTTTAGTTGATGGTTCTTCAACAGATGATTATAAGCAGCTCCATGATCAACTCTGCTATGGAGTTTTCTTGAACCAGAAGAAAAAGGTAATGAATTAATAAAACCCCGTCTGCTTATCATGCACATATATCTCTTTCTTTTCTTCTGGGTGTATTTTTATTTGTTTTTTGAAGATCAAATAATCATGTACATGTTGTTTTGGTATTGCAGAAATATTGGGTTGAGAAGAAGTCCAACAGCAACTGCTTTTTCATGTTTGCTAGAGATCTTTTAATCACTTGGGCTGATGATAATCGCTTCTGGATATGGCCTTGCGTTTATGAATCCAGGTTTTTACTCTACTCTTCCAAGATTTATGCATACATATACTAAGTTGGAGCAGCGATGACACTGTCATGGGATGAATGTTTACAGAGATGTCATGGTGGATGTTGCTGAGCTAGTAAAAGTTTGCTGGTTAGAAATCCATGGAAATTTCGATACAGCAAAGCTGACCCCAAATACTCTGTACGAAGCTGCATTTGTGATGATGCTGAAAGAGAATTCTTATGGATGGGAATTTCCTGTAAGCTTCAGACTCAAACTTCCAAATGGAACCAACCAACTTCACAAAGAAAAGTTGGCAGCAAAATCAAGAGGAGAATGGATAGAAATTGCAGCCGGTGAGTTCATAACTTCACAGGAAAATGTTGGGAATGTAGAAATTTCAATGTACGATTATGAGGGTGGGAAATGGAAGGGAGGGCTTGTAGTCAAAGGCATCACAATTCGACCTAAGAATTGTGTTGGTGACAATGTAGATGCATGAAACTTGCCAATTATCCGGGCCATGTTGAAGCCATTTGAGAGACCTTGCAAAATTCAAATAAGTTCCGAGACAAACTGCTATATTTATGCATGGTTTCTGTCATTTCAATCTTGGTTTCTGCTATGCATTGGACTGAAAGTTGAGTTTGGATAATTCAGACAAGTATGTAATGGTAATATAGTAATATACCTTGTCAAAGCGAGTAATTATTATAAGCTGTAAAATGTTCCAAACAGACGAGTCAGTTTACAGTTGAAATAAATGCAATCGAAAAATTGACATAATTTCGAAAATTCTGATGATAAACTGACCGATTTATATCAATCGAGTGCTGAAAATCTACTGTGACCGAAACCAAGTTAGGTAAATTCGTCACTCATATTTAGGCGCCGTTGTTCCTTTATCTCCTCTCCATCTGTCTACCCACCATATGATGAAGATGGGCACCTTATCTGGCTATGGAAGTGGAATTGTTTCCCTCTTATCGACGGTATGCCTCCCTCTCTGTCTTGTGTATCTTATTGTGATCGTGGATGTGGCTTTTTTTTTTTTTAAAAAAAATTTCCTTTCTCGTATTTTCTTGAAATTTTCAATGTTGAGATTTGCAAAGGGAAATAACAAGAAGGAAGGAGAAATGAGGAAGAAGTCGAGAGTAGTTCCTGTAAAGCTCAAGGAAGTGAAGAATCAGTTGTTGAAGAAGTTAGCTCCACCTCTCTTTGCTGCCATTTTGGCCTTATCTCCCCTGTCAAACACCCCTGGTAATCTTTCAAAACACTAAAAATTAGCAATCAGTTCCGATTCGCTTGGAGGGTATGGGCTGAAACTGCTCAAGGGTTGTGCAGTATCAGCAGGACAAACCACCGTAGAAATACAAAAGGGGGCAACGTTGTTTAATCGTTCCTGCATTGGCTGTCATGATGGTGGTGGAAATCTAATCCAACCAGTTAAGTTATCTAATGTTCATTATCATCCAATCTTTATAGTATCATCTTTCCCTTGTGATTTCAGTTCTTTCTTTAGTGGTTTATCAGCCCAAAATCTTCAACTAGTTACTAGTTATCGATCTATATTCATTTCAGGGTGCTACCCTTTTCACCAAGGACTTGCAAAGGTAAACTAAATTAACAGCCTCAAATTGGAAAGAACCTGTAAATCGATCCCAGAATTGTATTACCAAAGGGATGACAGGAAGTAGCTGCCTTATGTTGTGATATGGCAGAAATGGGGCAGACACTGAAGATGAGATTTACAAAATCACTTACTTTGGCAAGGGACGAATGCCTGTAAGTGCATTATAAACTAATTAATAATATAATTATATTTATTAATTTTTATTAAATATTAAATACTCATTTAATTATTATTCATATACTAATAACTAATAATAATTATACATCAATTAATGTATATTTAACATCTAATAATAATTGATCATATTATTAATAAATTTATAATCTTACATGATAGAATTTTTATTTATTAACATAAATTATCATCATGTTGTTAATTATTAAAAGAAATTCAGGGATTTGGAGAGAATTGCAGCCCAAGAGGACAATGCACATTTGGGCCACGTTTGCAGGATGAAGAGATCAAGCTCTTGGCTGAATTTGTCAAGTCCCAGGCTGATCAGGGCTGGCCATCCATCAAGCTTTAGTGTAAATCATCATTTTTAGTATAAATATATATAATTGGTTTAGGGAGATGTGAGTTGTGAAGAAGGTTAATGCCTCATAATCATTATCTTAAGCATATGGATTTTGAGGTAAACATGTTTGCCATTGTCATTATCAATGTCATAAAAGCATCATTTATATGTTGATTATGCCATCAATATTGTTATCATCATCAACAACATAGGAAACATACAAACACATATCACATTGCCTCGACCCCACCCCACACCCCCCCTCTTCGCTAATCACTCAATAATCCCACTTAATTATGCCTTCCAATTCAATTACTTCTCTCAATAATCATGCTTTAACTTTACCGCATACTTTTCTAAATAATACATTTCATTCATCTTAAACACTTTTTTTAATTATAAATATAATTAAAGTGGTCGATTTAAATTCTCACTCAATTATTCCAATCTGATTCTAACATAACATCCATAATTATGTCTAAAATGTATTTATTATAACGATTTAATATACGAAACGGAATTACAAGTAATTTAGAGAAAGAGAAAGAGGAGAAGAAGAGGACACTACAGAAAGACAACAAATTTTGTTTATTACAACATTAAGTAAAGGAAAGGAAAGGAAAAAAATCATAAATATGAATTAAAATTCATATAATAATAATATTATTAAATTAGTTAATCTGTATTAAATTCAATATTACCATAACTCTTCTATATTATATTATATTATATTATATATATATGTATGTATGATTGAATTGATAGAGGTAAATTACAAAGGAAATCCATGTGAATAAAAGAAAGAGAAAAGGAAGAAAGTGGTCCTTGGATTGGCATAGCAATGCATCCCATTAGGGTTTGTATTATGTGATAGTTGTATTTTCAACCAAAAAGACACCAGAACCACCCAAAGCTAAAGACAAATCCACACCCCTCTCTACTCTTTCACCAACCTCCCCTTTTTTTTTGTCCTTCTCCATACCCTTCTTCACAATATTCATATATAATTTATAATCTCCATATTTATTGATATTGTTTCCTTGTAGGCCCTTGAGGTTCCTAAGCACATGCCTTTCCCTTTTCTTCTGCGAACATTACCCCTTTCCTTTTCTTCTTCTTCTTCTTCTTCTTCTTCTTTGATATGATATGAAAATCTTAACATTTATATATTCATGCTTTAAATTCAATGTGCAAAATATATTTAAAAAATAAAAAAATCAAAATCAAAATGATTCTCAAACATGTTTTGATTTGTTCTAACACATATAAATATATGAGGGTAATTAGTTTAGTATTTATTATGTAATATTAAATAAGTGTAACAGAGGGGTTAGGAATTGAAAAGGGTAGATATAGTGGTTTGGTGATGGACAGATATTATGAAATAACCAGACAAATGTAGGCTTTAGTTAAACTGTATTAATTGGTTTTATTTTATTTTAATCCCAACTACTTTCACGTTTGACCTTAAAACCAATTTATGCTGACACGTAACCCTTAACATTAACACACCATTAGCCGATTTTCCAGCTGCTCCCATTCATTATTGTTATTATTATTATTATTATTATTATTGAGAAGAGAGAGCCACGAGGATTCTCATCACTTTTATCTAAAACAAAGCAAACATGACTTCATGCTTTTATTCTATGTTTTTTCTTAATTAAAGATTTATTATATGGTATATATATTTTATATAGTTTCATATTAATTTATATCATTGACTTGGGTCATTTTTAAACATTATAATAAGTGTATTTATATTATTTTCATCCCATGAATATCACAAAAACTTAGGATATAAATATATACGTGTATTAATCTATGATTCCTTTATAACTAAAATAAAATATAAATAAAGGTCATTTAGTGTATGAAGGGCATAGAGAGAGAGACAGAGAGAGACTGAATGTGTCCATTTAAAGGGTTTGCTTATAAGTTTTCTCTCGGTCTCTTTGTCTCTGTCTAGAATTCACTCACTCACTCATTTCATAAGTTTGGTATCCATCCATGTCCATATGCATTATGTTGGTTTGAGAGGTTGAAGCTGCCAGCATGATCTGGTAACGAACCCTAATATTATCATTGCTTCTTTCTTACCCTTCTCGGTCTTTTTTCCCTTCTCATCACTGCCACTGCTACATACAATAATACACACACATCTGTCTCAGTTCATACCTGATAATTTCCTTTTCTGGAAATGGGTTTTTTCCTTCCTTCGTTTGTTCCAATTTCTAGCTTCTTCCATGTGTTTGTGTGTGTGTATGTCTATGTACTTAGTTTTATAGCTGAAGAAGGAACTATCAGTACAACTATATATCATACATGTGTTGCCTTCTATTGGTAAGTCCTCAGGCCTGAGATATATACGAAATTAACCTTATTGCTAGTTTCTCTATATACACACACACCACGCATATACATACATACATACACTGATATATATATATATATATATACATATGCATATGCATATAGATAGAAGAATAGGATAGAGAGTTCAATCAGGTCATCTTGCAGCTTCAATCATTCAACCACCAGCAATAAAAAGAAATCTGAACCAATGTTGTTTTTCTCGAGGAGGATTCATATTCAAACTTGCAAATTCAACAGGTAATTTGTTCTGCACTCGGCTCGGCCATTTCTTTTTTATTTGTTTTCTCTTTATTTATTGGAATTTAACCGCATTTTCTGTGTGTATAAATATATACATATATATATATATATATACATACACACACACCCACTTTAGCCTGAAGGTTGTCTTCCTCTCAACAGATAGCCACACACATCTCTTCCTGTCAAAGTCGAAAGCCTGATCAATTTCTCAACCTCCTCGGTGTCTCCTCTGATATGTGCGGGTGTGTGTATATATATATATATATATATATATATTTAATCCAGTTTAATGAAACATTATAAATCAAATTATTTATTATTTTTTTAACAATTTGAAGTAATAAATTGTTCAAGTCAGATCTAAATTTAATTATTTTTAATTTGTATTAATAAATTAGTTTAAGAGTTTAATAAATTGAGCAATATATATTATATTTGAAATTAATAAGTTAAGTAGCTAATTAATGTTTCATTGAATAAAATTAAATGAATTTTTATTTGATTAAAATTTAAATAAATCGATAAAAATAATTTCCAGGGTTATTGTTTTGAAAAAGTGCAGAAGAACAATATTCAACTGAAAACATCTGAGCTTATATATATATATATATAAGTAAAACGTTACACGAGACACAAGAAAGATATACTACTTAGAAATATGCTATACAAATAAGCTGTAATATATGTGATATTCATTCATTGAATATTATCGAAAAAGATTTTATATGAATATTAATTAATTTAGAATCAAATGAAATTAAAATTAGAGAATAAATAAAAAGGGTTATCGGTAGAGAGGATTAAAATAATTATGGCTTAAACATGATTAAGGGGGTATTTTTGGAAAAAAAAAAAGATATGAAATAGCTGTCAGAAATGTTGTGTAGTTTATGGCAATGGACAAGTAAAATTACATTAGCTGTCATACATGTTCTGTTCTTTAGTTTTGCTACCGGACAACTGTATATAGTTATGTCTCTTCCTACTTTTTTATTTATATTTTTTAATTAATTTATTATATATATTATGTGTTATCATAAATCAATAGGAGATTATGATATCATTTTTCCTTTTTTCAATTATTAATTTTATCATCAAAATTTTTATATATCTAGAAGATTATTATATATATATATATATATTGCACTAACAATAAATACTAGTTTTGGCAGCTCATTCTTGAATTCGTGCAGTAGCAAGCAAGACAAACAGAAGGAAAATTCAAGGAAAGTGTTGCCTCCTGCCAGTTTGCAGGCTTCCTCCATAGCCATTCAAGATTTGAACCTTATTTGATTAACTGTAATATCTTAATGCTTATATGGGAAAAATTACTTTAATATGGTTTACTGGACATGGACTTGATGAATCAATCATCAATCAAGAAAGTAAATTGGCAAACATCTTTAAAATTTATTCGAAATTTGATTTTTATAATAATTAGATATCACGTATTTGGATCACGACCATTGATAATGCAAATTCTAGCATTTAAATAACCATATAAAATTGGCGATAAAGAAGTAGATGACGTTGATGATCAATGGTAGCCATGGTATGTCGCCTACTGTTCATCTTACTTCATCCATGTTCCTGACAAGCCATCGCGACCCTTTCCAAGTAATCATTTCAGCATAAAAGCCGACAACTCAGAGCATTAAACCAAGAAGAAACGGAAAGGAAAACCAAGATTGCTTGCAGAAATAACATGTATGTTTCAATGGCTGTTCAGAATTCTTCATACTCGCATTTCAAGGAGTGCTTATGGTACAATGTAAATGGGTGCTACTACATACTTTTCCTTTACTTTTTCTAACAAATGTTGTATCACCACCCATATATATATATATATATATATTATATGTAACCTGGAGGATAAAGGCGTAAGCTTTGACCAAAACATGAAAAAATAATAATAATGAGAATTTAAAAGAAAACAAAAAAAAATAAAAAAAGAATGATACTTGACCTAGTTCAAAGGTATTTAACCTTGATGTTTCTTTTCTTTCCTTCTTCTTGCAAGTTCATACTTTATGATACTTACAATTTTCTAGTCCAGGCAAGTACAAGGAGACAACCTTGTGAGGGCTCATCTTTGAAGGGTGCTTCTCCAAGCCACATTGGCTATCCCTTGCTCCTGTGAAATGGAATTTTCAGCGCTAAAAACATTATTCTGATGGTCTTCGTCTCTTCGGTTCAGGCTCGCCCAACTGCAACGACATGTATATTTCCTCATCAGAATCGTGCTTTAACGCAGATAGGTTTTCTGATTCCATGTTTTTGTTTTCCTGTTTGTTTTTATCATGAACCAGAGACCTCCCTGTGAAACTTGGAATAAATTGGTGTTCCACATTGGGAGTTGCTTTTACACTATCTTCAATCTGAAACTCTGACCGACATGTATGTCCTTGCTGCGACTCTCCAACTAAATCTTGCTGAATGTTTAAATCTAGAGGCTCAAAATTTTCTTCAATTCGATCTCTTGAAGGCACCCGATCAGGAGGAGATGATTCCTCATGGGTAGAATCTAGTCCCGGTACCGGTACATATCTTTGATCATGCACTGCAGCTATATATTAGTAACAAAACAATTACAAAATATAGTGAGACGGTAAAATCAAAAAAACACAAGATAAGAGTAGGTGATCGGCTTTGACATTTCATGTTTGCTTCTGTCACATTAGACCCATTTTCACCATCAAAATAACAGTCAAACAATAAGCTTCTACAGACACTAACTTATGAACAAGCAACATCAACTGACAGTTGCAGCTTTTTACTAAAAGTAATAAAGAATATCATTCGTTCTGATTTGGGATAAAAGGAACCAATTTTCTTTCTAAAATTCATTTTTTATGCACACACCTTTGAACCCTTCATTGCTTGTGACAATATCAAGTTCGAGGAGGTCAAGTAGGCGTCCAAGATCAACTCCACTTGTCCAATTTTCGGGAGGCTGGCCAACTTTTAGCTTTAACCGACCTCGATTAGCAGTCCCACCCCAAATGATCCCAACTGGACGTGGCTTATCGCCATTCTTACCTGTCAAGAGAATTAGGCTCCCACTATCGCCTTCAAGATCAAATGGCTGCTGGTTCTCACCAACAACAAGAAAATCAGTAAAGAAACAAATTCCTTTCTCATCATTATATTCTAAAGCATAGGCCATAATAGTTCCAGTAGTCAAGCCGGAGCTTCTTCCAACTTTGACAACTTGCCTTCCAATGAGACTATTAATTGGAGATTGCAAGTCAATGTTATGGACTTCACCAATCTCACCTACACCTTTTACAGATGTAGTAACGTTGTTCATGTTAAAGTCTTCCGCAAAAGGAATGAAGGCCCCATCTGCCCTCACAAACGTTTCTGCAAGACCCAAAAGTATAATTGGCATGAGTGGGGCCAAGAAACAGCAGGAGAAAACTAGCACAAGTATGCTATCAAGTATAATTCAGATAGAATGAGAAAATAAAACCAGCAGGCAACTATATTTAAACCGAACATGTACATCCAAAACTTGAAGTATACACTATTATGAAGAGGGATGACAATTAGTGTATGTATATATATATATAAAGGAATACAGGCAGCCCTTCAACAAAAGAACAGGAGGGGCTGCTAAGTTAATAATATTGATATCTATCTTGCAGAAAATCAATTAGCTTATGCTAAGTACCAATCTCCACTCATATATCACTTGCATTCCTTACATCTTTCCATGTGGGTTTTCTCCAGCACAAACATTAGATGTTAGCAGTCCTGGGTGAACAATATGATAATCATCTTACATGGTAAAAAACCCTAGCCCCTAAATCACCCCTTGCAAATTCATGTCCTAAGGCTTTGTTAACTTGAGTTGAGTTGTCAATAAGTCGCAGAACATCAGCAAAATAGTCTTCATTCTATCATTGTAAGGAGAAAGATTATACGACATGAAATTACAGGAAGCCAACTAAGTACAGATAATGCCTTGACGAATTCTAGAATATGGAGGTTACTTTACCAGGATTTGTTCCAGCAAATATGCCATACCAAAGCTCGTCAGTAATAAATGAAGTTGCTCTCTCCACAGCTCCCAAATACACTCCAGGTCCAAGGCTAGGTGGCAAAGGATGAAACATTTTCTGATTTGGATAGTCCAAATCAACAGCAACATGCCGATTTGTGAGGAAACCAACTTGCCGGTTTCCTGTTCGGCTTTTGACAATGGCCCCAAGGGTTCCATAGGTCTCCTGGTTAGCGACCTACAGACATGAAACAATTTAGTAGCTTCAACAAAGTTAACTACAATTGAGTAATGAAACTGCATCAAAACGTTCATAGACCTTTCAATTTAAAGTAAGCTAAACTCAAGCATATACTAGCAAATAATAAAAAAACATACTGAAACCATTTTTGAGAAAAGGATTTGCAATCAGTTAAAACGCTAATTATTCATACATTATCTACCTAACTTACAATATGGACCTCCTTTTTTCACTAAAGCCATCAAACTCTCTTCCAAACCTCAAAATGACCTTTCCATTATTACAAACAGTCACTGGAACCACATTTTGGAAACAAAAGATGCTTAAAGACTTGACCAAGAAGGAAGGCTAGTACCTATCCAACTCAATATATGAAATGTTCAGTTGTGTATAGTACTTAGATATGTTATTAGGCAAAGAATCTAGCCTCACCTATTTCATAAAACCGCAACTGATAACAAGTAACCTTGTCCAATCCTTAGCTTTGTATGCTAACATGAAATGCAAGTAATAAAAACATTTGTTGGTAATAATCACCATGGAAGCCGAATCACACAAGCTCTAAAGCATTAATGACCTTAGAGAACAGGTAGTTGAGTTGGATGACAGTTTTTTCAAGTTTATCGACAAGGTCAATTTATACTCAAATTTGGACAAAAATATTATCTTGCTAAATAAATATACCCAATGCATACGTTTGTGAGCTCAAGCTAACAATTTCCCTGAGCAAGCTCAATTAGAATTCATCTACACTTGTCTATTTACTTAAAATTTATACTGAATGGAACCACATGCAAATATTGAATGAGAAGAGTGTTCATGAATCTCTAAATAAATTTCATTCAGTTCTAACCATTTGGAAGATTTAACTCAAGTAATGAGATTGTTTCTTTTTTCATCATAAACTCGTCTTATTTTTCAGAAGGACCCAATGTAGATAATCTCTACATCCTTCAACACTCTCTCTCAAGTGTAAATGCGCTTGACAAACAACCAACTATATATGGATAGGCCTAAACACAAAGCCAAAGAATAAATCCATGGTCCTGAATCAACAAATATAAATGGGCTCAATTACTAAGCCAACTTCAGCCCTGCTACATTTTAAATTCTTAAATGAGCTGAAAGACAAAGATTAAATGAAAGCATGAATAGATGATTAATCAATCAAACAAATCAATTTGATTCTAACCATGTATGCAGCAGAATTCTGCGTAACCAATACAGATGTAGAAGCTGAATTGTTTACTATCAAAACTTTCCACCAACTGCAGTAGCTAGTATAATAATCTCACTACAGCAATTGGCAAGTCTCGGTATGTCTCAACTTCCCTATAAAACCCAGAAGTAAAAATGATAAAAAGAATGAGAAAATAATTAAAAGCCAGAAACTAGACTATTTCATCACTTGTGGACCTGGTCTGACTTCCACTATTTACACTAGTTATAATCCCCACATGTATTAATATGCAAAGAATACTCATCCCAATATGCTAAATTGCAAAAATTGTACTCATCATAATCAGCTAAGTTGCCCAAAAGACTAAAGAGGTGAAACACTTGAGCTACATGAGTAACTGGACAGGTTAGTTTAAGTTGGCCTATCTAACATAATTTGACTCTCCTTCCTACATGAAATTCTGGTATTGAAAAATGAAACGGGTAATGTAGATGCCAAAATCTCTTAATAGGAGCTGAATGGAGTTTTCAGGTTCTCGACATTGCTTTTACTCATACAGCAAATGTTAATGTACATGTGAGAAATTCGACGACTATGCATCCAGGAAGAAGCAAGTGCCAGCACCATGCAAGACTAGTTCCGAGCAGTAAAAAAATAATATAATAGGAATAACAAGAATTTCTTCATCAGGCTAATACACTCTAAAAATTAGTGAGTAACCTGATGGAGATCAAATGAGTTATAAAGATTGCATTAATTCAATTTAAATTGAAAATTTTGTTAATATAGCTCTATAAAGACTCAGGCTTCAGAGCAAATTTGCTGTCTTTAGACAAGCACTGAATTGAGTCAAAAGCCATGATAAATCATATCCATGACTTTCCTTCTACAGTCTACTCTCAATCTTCCAACATTCCTTCAAGGATTCAACTTCAACTAATTAATACAGCTTTTGGATTAAAGGTGAAATCAGTACATAAGCATCATTCTTGGACAAGTCAATGCTTAAAACTTGAGATATGCTTTTCATTTTAGCAAGAAAAAGAAAAACAGAATCTCAAGAATCCAGGCAAACAAGGTAAAACAAGCTAATTAGCTAATTCATTCAATCTTACAAAAGAAGTTAGTATAGCACTCAGAAAGATCATACATGACAAGTAAACAACACCGTCAATTACATCTCTACTAGGACAGGCTTACCAAATTACCAATCTCCTGAGATCTCCGCAGTTTATTTCTCCCACTATCAACCTCATCTATATGTTAAATCATCATCCACATGCTTCAATATTAAATTGGAAAAGGAATCTCAAAGACATAAAAGAATACCTGAGAACCAGAACCAATGCATGGATCACTTCCCCTTAACCCATCCACAAGTTCTGTATATAACTGTTCTTTTGGAGTTGGTGCAGGTGCTCCATAATATGAGAATTCCACAACATCTACATCACACCATACGCCTCCTGGACCCTGCCTCATATAGTGAAAAGGCACCTCAACGTTATGCAAATCTAATTAGTAAAAGAAAAAAGCTTTTCTTCCTAGAAAAATAAAGACATAAGAAAATTTCTCAAAGTCAACAAAGGAAAAATAGAACTTAAAGTATTTACAAAAGAACAAACTTTCTAACCTCGAGTGCAGCAGGTAAGCACTGAACATGGCTGAGCCATTGCCTATGAACTTTGCGAGCAACAAAAACAAGAATTGCTGGAATATCAGTCAAAACACCTCGCCTAATCCTAAACCCAATTGCAGTGCCAAGACTAAACCGACGTAATATTTTACTATGAAATGCTCTAATTGTCATCAGCTCAAGTAAGGTGGTGGCTTGCTGCCCCGATGGCAATCTTCCTAGTGTTTCTGGAAGCACCCCCTTCTGAAGGTTTCCAAAGTAGTTCGCTCTATCTTCAGCAGTATCATTTAACCGACTCAGAGTAGGCCAAGAGAAGTAGGCAGCATTATTTTCAGAATGCTGGCCACCTGATGTAAAGGGTTGAAGCGAAGATGGACTAGACGAAGGCAGGCTAGGACGATGGCAACAATTTCTTTCCAAATCCAAAGCTGACTCCTCAGATTGTGTTGATCCAGAGTGATGCAATCTAAAGTCTAATCTGTTTTTGTCCATCTTTCAGTTCTCCTACACATAAACATCGCTGCCTCTTAAAACATGATAAATTAAACAGACTGAACTCAAAACCTACAAAAAAGGAAAACAGCCTAATATGTCTTGGTGCTTAATCATGATGATTATTAGGGACTTGACTTCGTACATTGATGAAACAACTGGTATGTTTAAACTGTGAGCATATTTTACCAGATTAAAGAGCAATGGTTAACAAATAATATCAAACACTTGATCATAAACATCAAGGAAAATAATGGATTAAAAAAGAAAGCAACTTGGTAAGTCGATATATTGGAAGTATCAACAACATTTTAAAATATATAGAAACTGGAACAGTATCAGCAACTCTATCCTATCCAAACTCAAAAGGCAAATGATATTCTCAAAAAGGTATCTCAGAAATGCACTCAAGAATTGAAATGAACCAATAAATAAATAAAATAACATAAACGTAACACAGAAAATGTCGACAAAAAAATGAGGATTTATACAAGTTTCGAGAGTAAATTACTATGCAATACAGACAAGTCAATACTAAAAACCTTAAAATGAAATATTAATAAATATTAATAATAAATTTTCCAAAAAAACAAAACCAAGAACCTAATCCTCTCATAATCAAATATTAATAAATAAAGCATAAAAATGTGCATTAAATGGAACAGAAGCAAACCTATATGAAGTGGGTGTATAAAAACAACAAATTAGAAAAGGAAAAACAGATTAAACAAGAGAAAATTGATCACAGCAAAGCAAGAGAGTGACAAAATGAGCAAAACCCATACGAAAAATAAGGCTGAAACACTAAAAAAAAAAAAGCAAACCCCAGATGAAATAAATTCTAAAAGACTATAAATTTAATGGCAAACAATGAAAAAAAAAAGAAAAACTCACCGATCAAAAAAAGATGGAGCAGTGATGCTTATGTCGAAAAATAATATTTTCATAAAGAAGCTCATGCCCTAGCTTTTACTCAGGTAAAAAGAGCTCGTCGGTGAGACTAAATGCTAGAGATTATAACCTGATTATTGTGGGTATAATGATAGACTGAGAACAAACTAGCCATACTTGGACACTGAAAGAGAGAGAGAGAGAGAGAGAGTGTGTGTGTGTGTGTGTTTTTATTTTATTTTTCTTTATAAATAGGAAAGGAAATGTTTTTCTTTAAATAGTTCCACAAATATATATATATATATATATATATATATGGTTTTACATTATCTAAATAATATCTTTTATGATCTTATCTAATATTATGTGAGCTGTTTGTTTGATATCTATTTTATTTTATTTTTTATATATTAGATTTTTAAAAATAAATTATTAATTATATACCAAATTAAATATGAAGTAATAAATTTTAATGATGACTAATATGAAATTATTTTTCATAATAATTTATTTCTATTATACTAAAAAAAATTGTATTGTTATGAGAAAATCATTTTATTTATGCATTTTTAATGTATATATATATATATATATATATATATATATATATATGTGTGTATGTTTATGTCATCATCATTTGAATTGTATGCATTTTCTTGTTTGGCTTGCTACCAATTATTGCTAATGGAGTGATCACATTTGTTGGTGGAAAAGAAGTGCAAGGCATGCTGACATCCTATTTTCTAGTGATCATAAAGCATTCTTTCATTAATCATTTTTCAAAAAGCTCATCCCCCATTTTATTTTTCACCATTTCCATTTTTACTTTATAATATAATAAAAAAATTTAAACATATATCAGAATTAGAATCTAGAATTCATTTTGGGTAATGAATCTACTCTGATTTTAATATATTTAACAAATTCAGTTTGATGGAGGTGAAAATTAGGGACCCATCCATATTTGCTCCCTAAAAGTACCACATTCTTCTCTCAAATAATTCAATTCCCACCCATCTCAATAGAGGTGGGGGATATAGCAGGGTAAAGCCTTCTTTTTCTCTTTTTGTTCTTCCACACTTATTTTACTACTAGTCATTTAATAAATAAATAAATTTGGGTTTTTTAATTTTTTTTTTTTTTTAAAAAACAGAAAATATTAACTCATGGGTAGATAGATTGATTCTTTGTTTGTTTCTTTTGCTTGCCATTTGCTTTCTAACTTGGACTTCTCTATATGGCTAATGGGGCATATCATAATGTTGATTTGTGGGTCTCACACCTCTTTATTGCTTTTTTCTTTTGTATATTGCTGCTTTCTTCAATTTATTTTGAATTGTTTATTTTACAAATTATGCTTTTAAACAATTATTCACTATTTATATTTATTTAATCAAAATATTTAGTTACTTTCTTATATTCAATATAGTGATTAATATATGATGATATTGTAATTTTAAATTTTTTTATTTTATCATAATATGATTGAATTTTATTTATTAATATGATGTAATTATTTGAAATCCTAAAAACTATCTAAATCAATCATACTATTAAGTAGATGAAGTTGATATAGTGACTTGGATGCCTTCATCATTCATATATATATTCTATATGGCAAACTTCTATTCAATAAACAAAAGACTTGTAAAAGGGAATTGCCTTTATAGAAGTTTTAAAAAAAATAACATTTTTTTTTTTTTTGAGAAAGAAAGAACCCTTCTGAATGCATCTCCCAAGTCTCATTGCTAACATTATCTTTACCTTTTCATAGCTCACATCATTAACATTATCTTCACATATTACTCAATCATCATAAGCAGACAACTCCTTTTAAATAATTTAAATATTAATATAACCATGTCAATAGATGATGTATTATTGAACTCAATGTCTCTCCACCTATAATATATATATATATATATATATATATATATTAAAATAATATTAATTTTTTTTAAAAAATAAGGGTTAGTTTCATAATGATGTTTATTTTGTTATTTTTATTGATGAATGCAAAAAAAGGTCATGAATGAGTCAACGCAATTGATAGATAGAACCTCTCACCCAAACAAATCATTAGTAAGAAAATGTGTATAAACAAACAAAAGAACTTTTCCCAGGAAACAAACAAATACCTTATCAATTAGTGCAAAAAAAATAATCTATATTTTAAGAAAATTTGTGCTTAATTATATTTCCAAAATACAATGAATATTCAATAATAAAAGGTAAATTATACTTTTTAAATTTTTTATTTTTTTTTGATATAATAAGAACTGATATTTATGATAATGAAATTGAAATGGTTATTAAATGTAAATGATCATTTTCGTATTTGAATACCATTAACAGAGTCCAGTGGAGAAAATTTTCCATGGCACAGGTGTCCGTTGTCTGGAAATTTCAAGGGTGCAATTATTCGATCATTATAAATAAATATGGGTTCCACCACGACTCCCACACCACCATTTTTACATATATATATAAGAAAATACAAGTTGCAGACTCAAATTTTGACCTTGAAGGGAACAAAAATCAACATTTGCATCTCGAGATGTATTATTCATGAATCTTAATAGTTTAAATATTTGAATTAAACGGATAAGAATCAGAGTAAAAATAATTGTTAATACCTATTAACAGGGATAAGGATGAAAAATAACCATATATGGTAATAATATTTATTAATTTAATTTGAAACATGGAATTATGTAATATAAGAACAACTAATTGAAGCAGTTTCTGTAGTTTGTAGTTTTGTGAAGGGTGAAAAAATCAACGGGATCATAATGGAATTCAGACCCTAAAAATTGCATTATGCAGTAGAGAAATTAAAGAGGGTTTAGAAGTCATCAATACGGCAATGGATGAGCCTCTGACTAACGAGATTCATGCTAATGGCGTCCAGTACGAGCCTATGATGGATGATCCGAAGGACAAAACCAACTGCTATTGCTGGAGACATTCTTATCAGCTCATGCTCATCAATGACGACGGTCCCATACAACAAGAATAAGAAAATTATTGGTAATATTTATTTTAATTTAATTTATATTATTTTTTATTGATAAAATTAATTAATATTATTGAATTTTAGATACAACAATTATTATCTCAAAATAAAATGAAGAATTTATACCTAAAAAAGCTCGCATATATAACTTCACATATTTATAAAATTAATAATCTTAGTTTTTAATGTTATTAAAGGATGGATAAATTCGTAAAAATTAAATTTGATTTATTGTCTTAGATAATTTGAGCAGATATCGCCGTAACCATTCACAGCTTCAACAACCCAACGGCGATCTAATTAATAAATAATCACCGTAGGGCAAAATCCTAGAAGCCCGAAACGGTTATGTCAATGCCGCTGGACGGATCCACGACGATACCAGCGGAGTGCCAAAGGCTGTATCGGGCGCTCTGGGACTGCCACCGCCGTGTTCCTCCGGGTCCGGCGAGGGAAATGTCGTGTCAGCACTTAAATCGCCGTCTAGCACAGTGCCTTGTATCGGTGGTTTGTGCGGAGGAATATGAGACGGTTCGCAGTCTATGCAACAGTAGCGGGACGGCCTTGAAGAGGTCGCAGTGTCAGCAGGCTCAGCTCGCTCTCTCCGTTTGCCTCTCTTCTCTCCAAAATCTATCTTGATTTCTTCTCAATCCTAGTTTACTGCGCCAGGTTATCGTTTTTGTCTATTTTTTTCACAAAATTAGTTTAAGCTACTGTCTGCATAGATGAATTAGGTTTATATTTGAACTTTGATGATGATCTCAGGTCACCGATTCGGGACGTGAATATCGCTAGTCCGCCCCCTGCAATACCCGGAGATACCTTGCGCACTGGAATCTGTGACATGCTTAACTATACCAACTAATTGTTTATTGCTTTTCAGTAAATAAAAGTGCGAGTGTCTTGCAAGCACAAATGCTCACCTTCAGATGTTATTGCATAACGAAAATAGATTAGTTTCTGTTGAAGATCGAGATTTTAATTATGGTGACGATCTTTTTCTCTTGTTACATTGCCATGAATTACAGAAATGCTAACCTGAAACAAGTTATCTGAAACCATATGCACCAGCAATCACAGCACCGGCAGGCCCGTCTCTGGATCTCTCTGTGGTTCTCTCTTCATCAGCATGGATCCTGGTTCCTAAATACGATAAATAAATTTATAATAAATAAAAAAATTGGGTAAATTTAATTTTTAAATACCATAAATAAATTAAATTTATACTAGATTCATTTAATGGCTGCTTGATCCTTATTTTAACTTGTTTTAGAAAATAAAATATAGAAGGCAAGAAAATATATTTTTTCTTTTATTTTATATATTATTCATCATTTATTATGATAATATTATTAAAGTATCTAAATTTTATATTTTTAATCCAATAAAAAAATTTATAAATATAAAAATTTTAAAAATTATAAATTTAAATCTCATATAATTTATAAATTTTATAAAATTTAAATTGCTACTGTTTCGTAAGAAAACTTATCGATCTAATCATTGAATAAGCTCATTTAAAATTTTAATTAACAATTTATTTTAAAATATAAAGATAAATATCTTAATTATTAGATTATTTAAAATATCATTTATAATATTATTAATATATTTTTAAAAAGAATATCCTCTATTTAGGACTCTGTGCAGTAGGATAAAAATTATAGGAAAAGACAAACCACCGGATATTATAAAAGGAAGAAAATATATAAAAGAAGAAAATAAAAACTAATAATAATAGAATATTGGTTTCTTCCTTCCCCTCCGTCCCTCCCAGCAAAAAGAAAAGGCCTGAAATCCGTCGCCTTTTCGTTTTTCCTTCTGCAATCACCTCCGCTCGGTATAACCGCCAACCTTCTCCCTGTTCTTCTGTTTATTTGAGTTTATTTTTGTATTTATTTTGGTATACGCATTGCTCATTCATTGATCCCTCTCTTTTTCTCTCCTTTTATATTGCTAACAGTTTTTTGAAAACAATTTGCTGGTTTCTGCTGTTGTACTTGTTGTTTGGTTGCTATCAGCTGCTGCAATTTTTATCACTGACATGTTTTTTTTTTTTTAATTTTTTTAAGATTTGATTTTGTGCAGTTGTAATTCTATCTTTTACGGTTTTTTGCACTTTGATTTCTGATTTTTTTCTGTATGTTTATGGTTTGCAGTTTATGGTTTGATTTGAAGATTTTGAAATTCAAAAGTAGGGATTAGCTTAAAAGCTCATTGTCTTACTAAGCTTCTGTCTGGTTGAATTCTTTTGTGGATTTCATATCATATTGAAATAAATTTCATTGAGAAGTGAATTCTAAAGTATGATTTACTGTATAATGACTTCAAATTTCATTTAAGCTAAACACATTTATTTAGTATTTGCAAATAATTCCTTACAAACTTTAGAATTCATTTATATTCCAAACAAAAGGCTACAGATTGTGAAACATTCGCCATTTTTTTCATAGATATTGATTGGATTTGGTTCTTGTCCTTGGCATACTATGTTAAAAGTGCTAACGTCACCTGGTGCATGAAATGATCCTGGCCATTACATTGGTCAGGGAGGAAGTGCACATTAGGATGCGAATTTTTCTTTTGAATATGTGAAGAGGATGTTTCCATGCCCCTTTGAAATAACACATTACTAATGTTGCCGTTAAGTTTGATTCATACAGAAGGGAAATGTGTATGAGCATTGAGCTCAGGGCCTGAGGCCATGGCTATTTTTACAGAGTTAGGTTGAATCATTTCATTGAAGCATCGGATTAGTAACATGTATGAATTGAGTGCATGAAAGAAATAGGGTCCCTTGAAAAGGCAAGGATTTTTTTGTCTAAAGAATTGTAACTGCTTCTGTTAGTGATCTTAACATTATTTTCCCTCATCCAGACAACCCTGGCAATATGCGTACAGTTTAAAACATATTTAACTTATACTCCTGCATATAAAAAAAAAAAAGACATAAATATTTAATTTTCTCTCTGCTAGAATCAAATCGAAATCTTTCTCATTTTGACTGTCTTTCTGGCTGTATCATCTCGGTAAAATCCACCAACTTCTAATTCACTTTTCTCATCTGATAATGTCCATTGCTGGATTTGGATGTTTAGTTTTTGTAGGGTCTGAGTTATGAAAAATAAGAATTAACAAGCTGTTTAGGCTGTTATAACTTGCTCACTTTAATTTTTTTTTTGACATCATTAAATACTTGCTCTACAACTTTCTTCATTTATTTATCTTTTGTTGCTTTTCTGCTTGACATTCTCCTTGGCATATTAGTTCTGTAATAGAATTTTTGTGAGGATATTAGTGAAGATACTGATTCTTTCGGAGGGCCTCTGCCTAAGAATTCCTGTGGCCATCACTTTTTGTTACCTTTACTGAATCTCGCAGCCTGTTATGATGGTACAAATGGGGTTTGGCACAGAGACCTATGTCCGAGGACAATTTCCCGAGTTTGGTGCTATCTTTATGTCCAATGTTGATACAAGAAAAGAATGTTTTAGACGGAAACTATTAGGCCTTCCATTGCGGCAAGCTGACTTTGTAAAGCGGGTTAAAACTGGAATGATCTTATTTCTGTTTGAGTTTGATAGCAGAGAACTTCATGGTGTATTTCAGGCATGCTCTGATGGTGCAATTAATATTGTGCCCAGTGCATTCAGATCATCCGGAAGGCAATTTCCTGCACAGGTATGTGTGTCTGATTTGACAGAAGGGAGAAGCCTTACGAAGTTAATATCAAGTGGAATCATCCATTGGTAACAAAGTTGTTTCGCATGTAACTCCGTTCTTTGAACTTTCTTTGCTAGGTAAAGTTCACCCGCCTTTGGCATTGCAGTCCGCTCCCTGAAAGTGAATTTCGTGATGCAATCAGGGAAAATTATTTTTCAACAGACAAGTTCAACTTTGGGTTGTCTGAAGAACAGGTTCGTTGCTTATTAAAATGGGCTTAATGACATAAGGAGTTTTACATTAGTCATGTTGTAATTGAATATTTGTATGAATTTTTGCTATTGTAGGTTCGAAAGCTCTTATCATTGTTCAACCCGAGAAAACTACAGGATAAACACTTCGACGGACATTTTACCCAAATAAAGGTTGCAAAAGAGATTGGACGCTCTGTAAACAAAACTAGGAATGTAGTCAATGATAGCAGCTGTTTGACAATCGGTGCTGAGAAAGATGAAGAAAATGCAAATGTCAATTATGGATCAATTGACAATGAGTGCGGTGTGGACTACATCAACAACTATATAAAAGCAATTGATGCTGATATATGTGCAAGTGATCCTGTATCACTGGAGCAAAAACTAGAGAATGATTTTGAAATGTTTGCGACAAACAAGCAGTTTCAGAACCCTTTGAACAGATTAGGAAGATCTGTTGACTGCTTCAAGTTGTTAGCGAGCAATGAGATGGGAAATGAACATGCCGTGGATATTGATCCTAGGCCCGTTTGTCCGACTGACCATCCTAGGGATTCTTTCACTACAGTTAGCAGCGTTCCTAATTATGTCAGTGATACTGTGGTTTCCAGGAAAGAGAGCAAATGGAATGAACACAATGCTTTCCAGCCAAGTGTCTCAACCAAGTGCCCTGATTTCTTTCAGTCTTATCCACTTGTATATCCTAGCAAGTACGTTTCAGCAGAAAATTCTTTGATTAATGATCAATTTAGACATTATGGGTCAGTGGCTCAACAAAACTTGAATGTTTCTCATCCAATATCTTTTCAAGATGCAATTGTCACAGATGCTCTGCGTTTTGACCCTGATGTCCCTGCACTTAACTATATGCACTCATCTCCTCCTTGGACTTCAAAGTCAGTTCTTGGATATACTAGGTGCAACAGTAAATTTTCTCACCTTGAAAACCTAGCATTACCATCATATATTGAATCTCCAAGTAGAAGTTGGTCCACAAATCTTAGTTCTGATGTATCTATTAATGTTCCCATGTCTCATCCAGATTCAGATGCTTTCCCCTTCTCAGAAAAGATGTATTCTTTTGGTGAGAAGAAGCGAAAAAGTGTCTTCTCCCGCTTGAGAGCACCATCAGATTTAAGTGAACAAAGGGTTGTACATGTGGGAAATGATGTAGATTCATCAGTGGATGAAATCATGTCCCTGTTGCACCAGAGTAATTATGATTGGGTAAAGGCAACAAGTTTTAAGAAGTTTTCCAAACGACAGGATGACATGGCTGACATCAGGAGGAAACGGCAGGTAACTGTGAAATCTAGACTATCTAAAGATAACTTGGGAAAGATCTCAACGGATATAAGCGGACATTGTACTTCTGGTGAAGACGAAGTTACCCGTAAATCAGAACAGATACCAATGCTGGATTTCAGGCGCCGTAGTGAACTGCGCAAGTTTCAAGATGGTGCCAATAGAGAGGAACTAGATAAGAATGTTGAGAAAGATGGGATATTGGACGGCAAACGTAAAAGGAGAAAGCTGATTAGGCCTAATTTCAATGTCGATGCAGATAGCAACAAGTCACTTCAAGATGTTGAATTTGTGAATACATCTCTTCCATCAACTGGTGGTGAAAAGACAAACAACTTAGTGAAACATAATTCTGAATCAGAAAAGTCAGGCTTGGAATCTGGATATAATGGAGTAGTAAAAGATGATCTTCAGGAATCTGTTACTGGTCAATCCGATGCATCATTGATCAAAAATATCTGTTGTGGCAACATTCAAGAATCATCTCAAGAGTCATGCAGAGAAAATCTTGATCAATTGGCAGCACGTAAAGGTAATGACTGTAAGATGAATGTTCATGATAATGTCGAACATGGAAATGGAACTTGTACTCTTACTAGCTGTTGTGAAACCACAACTGGTCCCCCAGTGTTTTGCTCCCCTAACCAAAATCTGACTTCCTGCGAAGAGCCTGTAGATGTTGGTAGAAGTAGCAATACGGAAAATAGGGATATAGAATCCATCGAGTACTTCCCAATCTAGATGAAAGTGTTAAAGGGATCGGTAGATTTTTCATTACATACACTTTGATACCTGGCCCTTCATTCTGGTACACGAGCTGGCAAAATTCAGACAAGGTTTGCTTCCATCTGCATTTTGATCTTTCACTGTCTTTTTGGCTATGAACGCTATATTTTCCGAGCCTAGGTTGTTCGGAATTGTTTGTTTTATAGCAAGCATGTCGAGAAAATGTTCGTCAGGAGGGTTGGCACTTTATGAATGAATGGTATGTACATGATTTCTACCAATGGTTGGTGCTTAAACACTGACCATTATGTTTGATCGTTAGTATTGATATTTAAGTCTAATTTAGTTGTGAAAATGTCATATTCATCTATATGCGTGAAAGTTATGCCAGTTGTTACAATGACCATAACATTAGGTTTAAACAGGGATACCATAGAAACATGAAAACTTATCAAAGCACGTAAGATATATGCCTTGTCTCTCTTGGAGGGACTGGAATTGTGTAGAAGCATTCTGATCTTTGCATGTTTTCTTTAGTTTAGACATTAAATCAAGAAAGGGTTATAGAACTCGGTTAATGTATGGCTTTAAAGAAGGCATATTTTTGCAAATAAATACACCGGATAGTTTATACCAGTGAAGGGATGTTACAGGGAACCGACCATTCATTTAATAATGGAAAAAAAAATTCAACTTTGACGAATTGGAGGATCTAAGGAGAAAACTGACTGCTTGGAAACACTCTTATTATTAATAATTTGGCAGAAAAATAATAAACTTTTTGACATTGAAGCAACCATGTCCCCAAGAAAAGATGCTCTCATTAAACTTCAGCTACAAACAACTCAATGAATTTCACTAAAAAGACATTCATATCAGAATTCGAACTCAGGGTTTTGTAATGAATCATTACCCTTCTCTATACATGTAATTTCACAAGCAAAGTATCTTTAGGGGAAAAGGCAAAGTAAGCCTCTAATCCAATGCATTTGGACCAAAGCATCTTCTTTTTGCAAGGTTCCAAACCCACTGCACCAAGAATTTCCTCCCTTTGACTCCATTGACATTGTACCCATCTCCCCAGTTATCTTTATACACTTTGCCAATATACCCACCTCCTCCTCCACTTCCATAGACTCCCATACACAAATCTGCTATCTCAGTTGGTGAAGTTGGATCATCTCCTGCATACCATGCATTCACTAGTGGGTTGCTTGAGACTTCTGCTAGTTCATGAGCTAGCACACTTATCATCCCATCTATACCTGCCGTAGTGACGGTCTCAGAAAGTTAACTCAATAGGATCGCACAAAAATAAAAACAGATACAAAAACAAATCTTGAACACAATATTGAACGAATATATCTTGTGTACCTGCATCACCATTTGGTGGTTTCATGATGCTGTTTCCCCCTCCATTTTTGTTGGGTGGTGGCTTGCCTGAATATTCAGGCCATGCAAATGGAAATGCGCACATCCCTGGACATTGATTCCCGCTGTATCCAACCCATGCATATGGCACTGTTACACCAACAACATTTGGGAAGGTAAAGTAGTGAAATCCACAGACCTCTCTGCAGAAATCTTGAACTTGAACATCACCAGAAGTCAGTACCAAGTAGAGTCCATCGTGAGGATTAAGAGGCAAAGGTCTTTGATGTGTGTAAATCGCAGAATTTATCACAGATTGAATTGCCAGACGACTCAAAAATTTGCCATGAGAATAACCAAAGTCATAAAACTCTGCTGAAAGTCGTATATTTGCTGTTATATTTGATCCTGTTTGATCAGTATATTGCCTGACAGTTTTCCACCAGTCAGAAACAGAAGGGTGAGGAGCTGAAGAAGAAGAGAGAGAGAAGATGAAATCTCTTATAGTATTTTGATGGTTTTGGATCCAATGACCATACCAAATAACGTACAAATTTACAACAGGTGATGCTAACACAGGCCCCATATGATACTGAAGATCAACAAGATCAGAAGATCCTTCATAATTATCACCTTGGTTGAATTCCCATGAAAATGCCAATGGAGATGGAAAAAATGAAGAAGAAAGCAAGAAGAAGAAGAAGAAGAAGAAGAAACATCGGTATGGAAGCATGGTGCGTTGATATTTGTTTTTGTTATAATTCCAAGTTAAATAAATATAAGGCCTTATTATATAAGAGAGAAAAAGTTACAATAATTGGAAAAGGGTAAGTAGGTAAAGTTGTTGTCTTAATTATTATTTTTCCTTGAATGGTGGGTAGTGATTTGCATCTTCACATGTGAAATTCACTTGGTATAAGATTATAAACCAATCAATAATATTAAAAAATATATAATTTTTTATTAAATATTACAATATTATTTATCAATAAAAAAAATGTACCAAGTTCTTAATATTCTATAAAAATTAAAATATATTAAATAATTATTAATTAAATCATAATTTTAAAAGACAAGCTTAATTTAATCATATGTTTGTTGCTATTTTGATGGGTATATTATGATATTATATTTAGGTTAGTGTAAAGATTATGATGTTGAAATATTGATGTAATATTCCATAAACTAAATTAAGTTGATGGGGATAGATGTGATGATATCATATGGTACATGGAAGTATTTGTTGGACAAAGTCAATAATAGGGGCTGGTACAGTGTGTTGCAAAGTAAGGGAAATTGTGGGGAGGGTTTTTCAATATAAAATAAACCTCTTCCTTTAGGTTTTAGTATCCCATTCCAAGTCTTCTAATTTGTAATTTGGTCTTATTTCTTTCCTTCTTGTAATATTTTACGAGAAATATTAAAGTGGGAGTGTCCGAGGACGTAGGCAAATTAGCCGAACCTCGTTAAAATTTCTGGTGTTCTTTTTTCTTGTTATTTATTTTTCTCCCCTATTTAATAGCTTTATTTGGTTATATTTGGTTAGTTATTTTGCTATAAATAATTAAGTTAATTCTGTCTAGACTCTTGGGTTTTAAGTGTGACCGTTTGTGACCCCTCCAGTGAATCTGGGAATTTTCTTAGTAGAATTTTGACAGAATAATTTTCTAAATATAGTTGAAAATATTGTTATTGAATGTTGTTCGTTTCCAACAACTATAAGATGAAGTCTTATCCTAAAACTAATGGGTTCAATCTATCATGTCTGAAAGAAAGAGTGTTCCATTTTCCAAGGGACAAAATTGCAGAGCTGAAAGCCAAGGCTAATGCTGAAATGGGTACAGCCATAGGCGGAGGCAGCACCGGGGCAAGGGGGGCTAAAGCCCCTGCTTAGGGATGGGTCTTTGGGGGGGTGAGTGATATTGATGGGAGGGTGGGCTGGCTCAT